>VDFB02271358.1:618817581-618866242 GCA_007258455.2 Sequoia sempervirens | reverse complement strand
GATGACTTGGTTCTTAATGGGATTTTGATTAATTTTATAAGTTTCATGAATCCTTCTATTTTATTTTGATCTTAAGGATATTGCAACTTTAAACTCTTTTAAAACGCAGGGTGAAACTATTGGGTATCATTAAAATATTTAGATAAAATATAACCATAGAAATAAAGGAAATTCTTGATGACACAAAAATGAATGCTTGAAAATTTCTAAAAAAAAAAAAACCTACCTGAAACCACTTGGATTTATTTGGAATGTGGTCCTCCCAATAAAAATTAAAATCCTCTTGTTGCAAACAAAATAACACCCATCAATCAAAAAAATAGAAGAGAGCTTGAGCATCATGGAGATCCATCTCATATACCTTCTCTTTATCCCTCTCTCCTACAAAGTCGTAGGTCATAGGTCATTTCTTTGTTCTATGCATAAGAGTTTTTCCCATGACCTACCCCTTTCTTCTACTCATGTTCTCTGGCTTTTATCGAGTTATGACTTGTAGAGTATGGCATCCAACAACTTAGGCACATGGAAATTTTATGGCAGACCCCTACTCCACTTGGTCATGCCCTTCTCTTCCTTTTGTTTCATGCCTTTTATCGCTTTATTAGATCTGCCACACCCTAATTCATGTCAAATGTTACCACTCAGTATTCTAACCCCTTCAATTAGCCACGCCTAGCTCTAGATTGCCCCCTCCTCCCTTTCCAACTCTATTTGACCCCTCCCTTCTCACATTTTTATGGTCTTTTCTCCTTTTCTCCACACCATAGAAAAATGTTTCAAAATCTTCTTCCAAATTGCCTGTTCGACTTCTTCTCCTAGTGTTCTCCTTGCTTGCGTTTCCTCCTACTCAAGTTTCATGGATTTTCCTAATCTCAAACTACCCCAAAACCCACATTTTAATGAATGGTTGTGGGTCAATCACCCTCTATGTGTCATTTTCCTGTGACCACAATCAAGTCTCATTTTTCTTGGCTCCTTGCAGGTGATTAATGTGGAATGGGTGATGCCATACCACCATGATGGCATTGTTGTGCCCCTTCCCTACGCCATACTTGGGTAATGTGAATGACAAAAATTTTCAAACCCATCATCTCCTTGTCTTATCCTTCCATTATTTTATTTTGTTATTTTCTTTCAACATTTTTGAATCTTTGAGCATGGGATGTGACCCCCTCTCAACTAGATGGATTATCAAAAGTACATTCTTTCATAATTGTTCTCACATTCACATGAATCAAGTCCATTTCATGTAGGAACTTACACAAACAATAAATTGTGTAAAGTTCCTCCACCATACATTAAAATAGATATATTTAAAAATTCAATCATGTCATCTAGATTTCATACACAAATTAAAATTTCAAATTCAAATGATTGAATGCAAGTTTTTATTAATAAGTTTAAAATAAACAACCAAATTGATTGCATTTCTTTTTTAAATTGAATCAATTGTAAGAGAGAAAGTATGTAGTCATCATATTCTTGAGGTAATAAACTATCAATTTCCTCCAAGTGCATAAAAAATATTCTTTGCAACTTCTGGAACTTAGATATCCTTTGCAAGTTCTTGACTTTTTTTAGAACTTTTGAGGTTAGTAGTTTTTATTTCAATAGATCATCAAATGCATACATATCATATTTCTATACTCTCATGCATAGGTAATTTGTGTATAGCATTATAAATTTTATTTGCTTCTCAATTTTTGTTAATTTGTAATGTGAAAAACTAAAAGGATGTTAAACAAAATTAAGTTACATGCTTATATACATACATAATTATGACGAAAGTTTACATGTATTTTTTATAGGATTTGTTATGATGGGAATTTACATGTATTTTCTTAAATGGTAATGTTATGATGAGAATTTAAATGCTTCTAAATATAACAGGATATATTATATTCATATTCAGGGTTTCGCATTTAAAACTATGCAAGTATGTTATGTATATGTGGGTATATACAAATATGTTTATTCAAGGTTTCATTGTTTATACAACTTATATATATAGTGAAACCATATCTATTCAAGTTTATATATAATGAAACTCATATACACGGGGTTATATATATATATAGTTTAAATTTTTTTGATGGGTTTCAAAATATATGTATATATGAGTTTCATTGTATATTCAAGGTTTAGTTTTATATATTATTAAATAATATCTCTTTTAGATATTTGTGTATAAGGCTATATTATTGTGTTCTTGTTATCACATTAGGGTTTTGTGTTGGCAAGGACCATAATCCTATTAGTATGCACTTTATAACATTTTAAGTCTAAAAAAATTTACAATGTTGTACATAGAATACCTACCTATAATAGATAAAAATATGTCTATTTAAAAATATACTATGCATATGTGTTTATAAATATATATCTCCAACCAAACTAAGACATATTATTATTTTTTTTGCTACAATAATCTTTGTTTTCTCTTCATCTATAAAGGACTCAATCGAGCCCATGTAAGATACATAATTACATGTATTTTTATGCAATATATAGTTGTCTACACATACATATGTAGAACTATTAGTGACCCATATTACACACTATGCTATACATTTATGTTTCATTTTTTTAGGAATTTAGGTCCATCGATTTCTCACCACCATGTCATTAGACATCGAATGCCATCACTTCTAGTCATTTTCTTATGTTGTAGTCTAGTCATTTTATTATGCTATAGCTTAGTCATTTTATTATGCTATAGCTTAGTCATTTTATTATGCTATAGCTTAGTCATTTGTTTATGCCATAAAATATGCTTAAATTTATATTTATATTATGTATTATATTCTATTTTTTCTACAACTATTTGTATTATTCTCTTAAGTTGTATGTTTAATCAAAACTATGGATGGAGGTCAAAATGGGAAGAGAACATGTGGAAGGCAGAGAATTAAATTACCACAAGGAGTAAATTTAACTTATGTACAATATAAAGAGGAAGACACAACTAATACCAAACAAAAAGATGTTTTTAATGGAATGTGTAGTCCCCTCAACACATACTAAAGCTATGGATCCTACTATTGATATTGTTGTTCAATAGATGATGTGTAGTTCATGATCTTAACAAAGATGCTTTGAAATATGATTTCTCATTCCAAATATTGAAATAATTATTGATTCTACTATTCAACATACTTTACTCTCCTTTATGGATGGTTTTTTTTGGATATAATCAAAATTTCATCAATCCTTAAGATCAATATAAGACAACTTTTATTATACCTTGGGGAACATTTTATTTGGTAGTCATGTCGTTTGGATTGAAAAATGTTGTCCAACAACATATAAACATGCTATCCTCCCATTTTACATCACCTATCTCAAGATTACCTTTCCTACTTTATAATTTTGCTTCATCTAATGCTCTACACTAAATTATTGGCACAACATAATGACAATGGTCAAGAATGTCCTTTATATTATATTAGTCATACTTTACTCGATTATGAGGTCCAATACACTGCAATGGAAAAACAAATTTTAGCTCTTGTATTTGTAACAAAAAATTTGACATTATCTTTTAAACTTTGAAATCCATATCATTGTAAAATTTGATCCATTAAAACACCTCTTTTCAAAACTTGATTTATCAAATGTCTTGCTAAATGGGTGATTTTGTTAATGGATTTTGACCCTAAGTTTGTTTCTCAAAAATTAATTAAGGGTCAAGGGTTGTGTTGTCACATAAAACTGCACCCTATTGAACAAGAGTTCAGTGTTCTAATTACACAATGGAAAAAACCTCAAGGTTATGGGACCTTGCGCAAATGAGCTTGAATCTCTAGAGAAGGCCGACTTCCTCTTCTAAACTACCCTAATCTAAAAAATTATAGAGGAAAAGGGATAGAAGGAGAACATGAAATGAAAGGAAGGTGATGCACCAAGATAGAAATGTGTTTCTTCTTTTCTTCAGATTGCACAAAATATCAACAAATCAACTAGAACAAGCATTCAGACATGAAGGTAAAAGATTCTTACTCAAACATGCAAGAAATATTTATGATAATAGTGATATTTTATTGATATGAGGCATAAAAGCTAGACTTTACAATGGAAGAATGTAAGATGCCGTGTTTACAAAAGAAAACTGTGAGAGGAGCCCAAAAGAATAACCCTTGAAATGAATACATTTTTTTCCTTTATAGATCAGGCATAACTGAGAAGCACAAGTCAAACCACAACCCTAACCTAGCTAGGGTTTTAGAAAGATGAACACTGATTAGGTATGGAAAAGATTTGAATTTCTCCCAACCATAGAGCCACCACCAAGCCATAAGGGCTCTGACATCTCGAATGAGCCCCAGATAATGAATATCATGAATGTAAGGATGGAGCTCCCATGAAAGATGCTAAAAAACACTCTAATAAATACACCTTGATAGAGAATAAACAATTTGTAGCACATTAAGGAGTAATGGCGAGATCCTACAATCAATACAACATTGAAAAAAAATGTAAAAAATGATCCATAATTGATCATATTTGATTCAACAGCTGATCGGGATGTCGAAGGGACCATCATCAATGCTCCACTGATATCCATCATTCCTTGTGATGAAGAGATCCTAGCTTTCATTGGGATATCGAAGGGACCACATTTTAGGTCCTGTCAATATCGATCTTTTTCTTCGATGAGGAGATCCTACTATCCATCAAAATGTCGAAGGGACAAACCTCAAGGTCCCACTGATATTCATTTGTCTCCTCGATATAGCTCCATCAGAATATCAAAGGGACCATATTTTAGGTCCCATCGATATCCACCTATCTCCTTAAAAATTCCCTTCTTGTCATCCATCAAAATATCAAAGGGACTGCAAAAAATTTCCCTTTGACATTGTACATTTGTCTCCTCGATGAGGAGCCTTCATGGAATGTCGAGGCTCGAGCCAATGAAGGGAGCAAAAGAAGATAAAGGGGAAGGCCGATGGTTGACCCTCGAAAGCTTGGTGAAAATGGAGAAAGGAGATGGAGGTGGAAGGATGGAAGAAGAGAGAGATGGTAAGGGGTAAAGGGAAAGCCCGAAGGTCGAAGGCTGAAGGCTTAGAGGAAAGATGGGAAAGGAGAAGGAATGATGGAGAAGGTAGCCCGAAAACTCAAAAATCTAGGACTTAGCCAATTTTAGGGACCTCTAAGGAAAACTTATGCAAGATGGACCATGTAGGGTCACTCAGATCGATTATTAGTGATGGGTCATCTAAGGGTGGCATGAAATGCCAACATTTTGATGATTTTTGTGGGATGATTTCCTGCTAATCATGGAATCCAAATGCCTTATCAGTCCATTGGGCACAGAGTCATGAAAGGAATTTACAAAATTGGGTCTCCCAACGGTAAAACAAAACATGTGCAGGCTTGCACTTGGAGGAAATCATGAAAGCTAAAAGCATACATTCCCTTAAGGAGAATGCAAAGTGTGCAAACACACTTCATGGAAAACAAGATATTTACAATATGTACATGAAACTCAAAACTCATCAGAAATAAGGTTTGAGGTGAATCCCATTGACTTAGATTGGAAGAACCTCACCATGATACAATCTGGAAAGATAGAATGCATTGGCCTCCTTGCAACTAGTGATGACGTATGGACCACTACACATGGCATCAAACTTAGAATGTCTTCCAATTTTGGCTCTGTTTGCATCCCATTTTATCACTGGGTATCCCTCTTGGAACACCCTATGAATTTCCTTCTTTCCAACATATTTTGACTTGTGATTGATGTTCTTCTATGGCTTGCATAGATTTGTTCCTTGTCTCCACCTATTCCAAGAGCTCAACTAACTTTACTGTCATAGCATCATTTTCCTCTAACTCCAGCTGATGTGCCAAATTAAGGGAAGGAAACTCCAATGATAATGGTAACCTTGCTTCCCTTCCATAAACTAACATGAAAAGAGAATTACCAATTTCTCTTTTAGGAGTAATTCTATCTTCCCAAAGGGCTATCTTCATCTTGCTATGATAGACCCTTTAGTTGTCTTCAATGGTCCTCTTGATAATTCTGATAAGATTTTTATTTGAATACTCAACTAGGCCATTACCCCGAGGATAGTAATTAGATGAGGTCTTCAAGTAAATATCACACTTCATTGACCAATCAAGGATCTAAGCACTAGTAAAAGCCTTGGAATTATTTGAAATAATGGTGGAAGGAGTGCCAAATCTGATAACAATTCCGTCAAGGAATTCTAAAACTGAAGCATCAGTGTAATCCTTCAAAGAAACTACCTATGTCCACCTGGTAAAGTAGTCAATGGTTGTTAAAATCCACCTATGACCAATGCTTGATGGTGGATTTATCATGCCAATAAAATCCAAACCCCACTATGTAAATGGCTGATCAACTTGAATGGGGTGAAGAGGGAGGGAAACCAACCTTTGCTTTCCAGAAAAGAAAGCACACTTTTTGCAATTTCTCACCCATTTGTGAGCGTCATTGAACAAAGTTGGCCAATAGTAACCAACCCTCATAATCTTTGCAATAGTCATCCTTGCAGAAAAATGACCACCTAAAGAGCCATCATGGAATTCATTTAGCAAGCTGCTAACTTGATATGCCTCTATGCATCTTAATAGGACTCCATTGAAATCCTTTTTGAAGAGTATTCCATCCACTATGACATAGGGAATGGACTATAATCTGAAATGTCTTCTTTTGGTCCTATTTAGACCCAAAGGATATCTACCTTCTTGTAAAAAGGTAGTCATATCATGCATCCAACTGTCTTGTATGTTAGCGTTTGGTGCTTGTTGTTCCTATAGCATAAGGGCAACCTCTGTAGTAGTCTCAAATGTTGAAACAAGTTGTTCACATAGCCCTTTGCCTCTCACTAGCTTGGTGATCTTGATGTCAATGTCATATTCCATCACCCTGGTGATCCATCCAGCCCTTTTTTCATTGATATCTCTGCTTAGTAGGAACTCTTTAACACTAACATGGGGCACCATTAGTTGTATCCTATTATTAGACAACATATGTCTAAATTTTTTCAATGCTCTAACTATAGCAAGAGGTTTCTTTTCAATGTAGCTATACTTGACCTCATAATCCTTGAGCCCTTCACTAAAGAAAGCAATAGGTTGTTCCATATTTTATTTATCTAGCTCGCTTAGGATAGCTGATATACTTGCTTCACCTCCAAAGGTATAAAGAATGAAATCCTTCTCATAGTTAGGATTGATAAGGGTAGGAGCTTGAGCAATTTCTTGTTTGATATCCTCAAAACTATCTTTACCTTTTTTGGTCCACTTGAATACCATATTTTACTTAAGCATAGAAGTAAGAGGATTTACCAAAGCAAAAAGGTTTGGAATGAACCTCCTCACAAAGTTAATTGTGCCTAAGAAACTCTGTAATTCTTTCTTGTGATTGGGAAGTGGGATGGCCAAGATAGATTTTAATCTTCTAGGGTCAATGACCAAGCCATCCTTTGAAACAATGTGCCCAAGAAGCTTTCCTTGATCAGTAGCAAAGACACATTTATTTGGATTTAGGGAAATACTATATTCCCTTCATTTTTGAAATACTTGCTCAAGGTGACTAAAATGGTCTTTTGCATGCTTTGAAAACACTGTGATATCATCCAAGTAGACCCAAAAAAACTGTCTAAACACACCTTGAAACACCATATCCATGGATCTCTAAAAAGTGACACCTGTATTGGTTAGACCAAAAGGAATTTTACAATAAGCATAGGTGCCCCACTTTGTAGTAAATGTTGTCTTATGTTGATTAGATTCTTGGACCAAAATTTGATTATAGCTTGAATAACCATCCAAGAAGGAAAACCTTTCTAAACTATTGACTCTTTGTAAAATTTGCTCCATGGAGGGGAGGGAATAATGATCCTCTAGGTAGGCTTTATTTAGATCCCTAAAATCTACACAAAGTCTTATTTCCCCATTCTTTTTTTCTGATAGGAACAAGATTTGCAACCCATGAAAAATGCTTGATGGGAAAAATGATTCTAGCCTCAATCAATTTGGCCAACTCCTTTCTCATCGAAGGCTCAATCTTAATATTTATAGGCCTTTTTTTTTTCCTTATAGGTTTGGCATCATGATCTAATTCAATAGTATGTTGGGTGAAATGAAGTAAAATGGTTTCTTTATGGTTTAGGACATAGAACAACACATTTCATAATCATTCATTCAAGGAAAACCTTAGAGATCTCAATCTAAGATATGCAAAGGAGAAAGAGATCTTGCAATAGGGTTTTCCTAGGGTCTGATTATAATCTAAAGAGGGGTTCACCACCAAGATAGGGCTTGGAAAAACTAGTGAAATGCAAGACCTAATTCTTAAAACTAATGCAATGGAAGACTTCACTAAATGACCTAGAAAAGCATGCAAAATAGAATAGAAAGCTGAAAGACGAAAGGTGTGCACCTATAAACCTGAAGAGGACTGGATGAAGTTCTAAAATGCTGAAAACACTCATTTTAATGTTGACTAGGACTCATAAACCAAACTGGGTGATTTAGTCCCAGATTAGGGTTTATGGGTAGGAACAAAAATCTAGCAGAGAGGTGCTTATAACTCTTGAAATCTACAAATTTGACCAAAATGGGGCTCATACGCCAGAAGTGGCATATCAGTCCAGTTAGGGTTTTTTATTAATTCAAAGTTTGATTCTACTCTTCAATGTCTGCTCTATCCTTTCCACGTAATTTCTGGATTTGAAACTTTAATTTGCAACCTGTAGATGTCTTCCAATGATCTCTAATGCAAGGTGACAACTTTGATAACTTTGAACACTTGACAACTTTCTCCAAACTTTCTCTTTAATGTGTCTTCAACCTATATCTTCAAATCACACACTAAAGAGAGGGAAAAATGTTTCTTTGTTAATGGAAAAGGGGTTTGCCTTGGTCAAACCCCATTTTGGTAATAAAACCTTGAAATGAAATGAAATAGGAAAGGAGAATGATGAATGAACAAAATGTAATGTTGTAACTCACCAAACCCTAGAAATAAAGTGTTGCAAACATGTATGAAATGGCTCTAGTGGAAGTGGATCTTGACTCTTGCTTAAATGTTGTAGATCTTGAATTGAATGCTAGCTTGAATCATGAAACCCTACATCACAAATGTTAGCTCAAAAATAAAGATGATGTATGATGACTTTGACATGATGCTTGATGCTTGAAGAATGCTCTAAAACACTTGATAATTGGCCCTTGAATGCTTGTGAATGCTCTTGTAATCACTTGAATGCTCTTGTGAACTCAAATTTGCTATAAGGATGCTCATTCAACTTGCTAGATGTAAAATGAGTGAAATAAACTTGTATTTATACTTGATTATGCCTAATTTTCTGAAACTACAACACTACAAGTTGACATCAGATCTAGGAGAATAAAATAATGCCAAGAATTTGAATTAAATTTGATTTTGGGCCACACAAGACTTATACACCAGAAGTGGCGTATGAGTCCTATTAGGCATTAATTATGGGACACATTTTTCAAAATTGCTTAGAATGATGTGAAATTAGGATTAGGGCCCAAAAACCTAGGTGGGACCCATATGCCCAAGGTGGCATATGAGTCCCAGATCACCAAATTTGGGCCACACAACCTAAAAACACCTGAATTATAATTGAATGTTGGTTTATGTCGGGATTATCCTTGAAATGATGCATTAATTAAGGCTTGTGGATGTAAACTAATGCCAATTAAAGCATAAAGAATCCCAATTATTTAGTAAAACCCTAGAAAAGTGTGAAAGTGTGTTACAACACTTTACAACACTCCAAATAAGGTACAATTAATCTCATTTAGTTCACAAGGGCACAAGACCTAATGTGAATATGTTAGACATATTACAACACTAAATCAAGGCCATGTTAGGGAGTACTTTTTTTGTCATTACATCTAGCCCCCACTTTAGTGAGAGGTAGAAATTGCTTCCAATTCATACTAAAGTAGACCAATGCACATCCAAAGGGGTCCTAATGCACCAATTCTAGTAAGATAGGATGACCATGATCAAGAGGGTTGTGCAAGTCCCCAGTACCAAGGTCCTATGGTAAACTAGTTCATATGCACAAAAGAACACATATGGAAATGATATAACGAGCAATAAAAATGCACAAGAATACACTGCCAAAGACATAAAGAAGAAAAGAAAAGGAAAAAGAGGGTGGATCAAGCCTTGACAGTCTGTCCAACACGATGTGGACCAAGTCTAAGCTATTTTTCCAAAAAATGCACGCTCACTCTAAGGCAACAAAACTCTAGGCCATTTGTTGGGTGAGTAACCCAAGAGAGTGAGACACATACACATGCGGCCAGTATGTGCTCTCACACACACAAGTGGCTAAGGGAAGGTCATGCCTTGGATTGGCTTCCCATCAAACCATACCAAAGTTATACCTCCTGATAAATTTGATAAGGCCATGCAATAATGAACTTTGAGCTTCATGAGGAAAGCAAAGCTTCATATGCTTGGAAATCATGAACAAACAAGATGGCTCCATAGGCAAGCAAAGTGTGTTATGCTAGGTGGCCATATAACATAAATTTTGTAAATGCAGAAGTAATGTAAAGAACATTCAAAGAAATCTTGCTTAGTTCATGTGAGGTCTTAAACTTAGGGAACATTATGCCTAATGTCTCCAAGAGAGGACTAATCGAAGAATAAAAGATTCACATCTTAGGGGATGCAATGTGTCGCATCAAGCCACTAAGAGGAATATAATATGCTAAGAGAGATCATTCTCTTTAGGGACATCACACCCAATGTCACCAAAAAGCAAAAGATGCATTGCAAGAAGAAAGAATACTACACTGCAAAACATGAAAAATGCAAAAGAATAGTGCCAATGTATTCGCCCACTTTAAAGAAATTGCTAAACACCATGTTGTGAGCAATTACTTTAAAGTAGCAAATGATAAATGCTAATAATAAAGAAGACATGAGAGCTAACTCAGAAAGCCCTATGCCAAGTCATATGTTTCCAAATAAAGCTACGTTATAAAAAAGGAAGGAAGGGTTTCCCCCACAAATACATAAGGGATCTATGGATTTAGGGTTAGTATGTTTTGGCTATAATGTTTTTAGAGAGCTCAAAATTGTCATCATTCCTCAAATACTCATAGAACTATCTAAGAATGACACAAAGAGAGCGAAAGCAAAGAAAAACCTTTCAGGTCAACATGGAAGAAACATGAATGTCTTGACGCCTTGCTTCATCCCCAAAAGGAAAAGACAAGACAAAGAAAAGATGAAGGAAATGATTTTGGGTCAACATGGAAGAGACATGAATGTCTCGACGCCTTGTGTCATCCCCAAAAGGAAAACAAAAGACAAAGAAAAGATAAAGGAAAATATTTATGACATAGAGAAGAATGTAGGTACAAATAGAGGAATTTCACAAAGAGAGAGAGAGAAACACCAAACATAATAGTGTGAGGGATCACATTATGCACATGCAATCACATAAAAGAAAAATAAATAATGCAAAAGACTAGTAAAGCACATGTGAGTCAACCTAAAGCAGGTCTTCGCATCCCAATTGTGTTCATTATATAGTGAAGGTGGACAACTAGCCAAAGGGACAATAGCAAGTTCTGAACTAGGGGTATCACCAAGATCAACACTCTTCTTAGGAGGATTGTCGTTTAAGCTCATAGAAGAGGAAAACAATGTATTCAATTCGTTATGCACCTCTTCATCAATCTTAGAAACCTCATCACCGTCATCTAAGTTAATCACAATGGGAGGTTGAATGATAATGTCCAAAGAAGGATTTAGCTCTTGTTGTAGTTATGTTATAGGATCTTTTTGTTTTGGAAAAGGGGGAGACTCATCATGCATTGCTTCAGTCAAGTTTGGTTCTTGATTTTCGTTGTTTATTTCTTCATTTAGCTTTTGAGCAAGGGCACAACGTCTATTCCTATGCTTTCTAACATCTCTGTTTCTTTTAGTTCAGTTTTCAAGTTGCGTTTGTGTAGGAGCAGGATGATCAACCATAGGTTTCTTTTCTTCCCTAAGGGGGGGAACATAAGAAACCATGGAAGGTTGTTCAACCACTTTGTCTTTAACTTTGTAAACTTGTTTTATTCTAGGAGGCGTGATGGGATTGTTTTCATTATCTCTTGGTATTTTGTAGGAAGTAGGTGAAAGATCTATCTTAATATTTGTTCTTGGTTGTTTAGCATGTCTTTTGGTTCAATCATGTTCTCGTCAAGTATGGTAGGTTCGGTCTTGGATTTAGACATGTGTTTTAGAGGGATAATTTTTTTGTGCATTTCTCCTTGAACTTTTGGTAGGATTTGAAAAAGAAGTCTTCTCGAGGTTTAATAGGTTCCATAGGTTTGGGCCAAAAGAAATCTAATGAAAATTTCCCTTGAGAAGACAAAGGGTGAAAGCCGCTATGACGTATAGTGAAAATTTCATTTTCAAAGGGAAACTTTAAGCATTTATGCACAACCAAAGGGATGGCATTCATGGAGTGAAGTCATGGATAGCCTAGCTTCACATGAAATTGGTCTGACTGTGAGATGATGGAAAATGAGACATCTAGTGTTTTTGGTCTTATTTGTAAAGGAAGGGTGTTTGATCCCATTGTAGGGAAAGCAAAAATGTTATACATCTTGATCCATGCTTTTGGTTTATCATATATTTCTTGGTAGAGCTTATGCACAATTATGAATTCTTCGGTGATCACATTTTCTCCATAGACAGGATCTATTAATATCCCATTAGTGAGCTTTTCATAGATTCAACCGACTACGTAAAGAGGACCATCAAGTGCATGTTTAAGTATATCTTGTGAGGAGAAATCAATATCAAGAGGCTTTTTAATTCGGCCCTTATGAGGTACGACCTTGATTAATCCAACCATATCATCCATAGGATTATTTTGAACAATATCACTGTTGTTATCATCCATGTCAACATTCATCACATCATTCTTTGTAGTTTCGCTAGCTTTGAAAAATGAAATATTATGATTAGGCATAGGGTTGGTAAATATTTGCAATTTTTAGTTAGGAGGGGTGATATATAGTTTATTTCCTTGATCATTAACACCTCTAATGGAAAGCTGAATGAAATCAATGAGGTCTTTTACAAGATGTTTAAGATGCTTGCAATGTTTTGTATGGTGTCCATTTTGTCAATGATAGTGATAGTAAGAATTTGGTCTATAGTTTGTGGGTAATGGTTTATTAGGATTGAGAGCTTTAACGGGAGGAAAATTAATCATTTTCTATTCTAAAAGCTGTGACATGGTGTTATGAAGGGTATCAGGCAAGGGAGTGAATTGTATTTTTGGGTCCCTATAGCTAAAGGGTTTCTTTGCCTGAACAACAACTACTTGGGTATCGACATGTTGAGTTGTTTTTTGAGGGGGATTTAGTTGAAGGAAACCTTTATTCTACGTCCTAAAATTTTGGTAATTGTTTTGATTTGTAGACTCAGTCTTCTTAGTTTGGCTAGAGGTGGATTTTACATCATGACTACTAATCGAGTAGTGATAATCACAAAGGGTAGTACATAAGTGCATGAAGGAGGGGAATTTTATCATGGTAAGCTTATTTTTTATCTTTCTTTGCAAATTATCTATGTGCATTTTTTGAAGGTGAGGGTCAGGAACCTTTATATCGGTTTGGGAATAAAGTGATTGTTAGCACAAAATAAAGTCAATTATCTTTTCTTCTTCTTTTTGCCTACATCTCATCAAATCGACCAAGGTCAGTTTAGGAGTCATATGCACTTCGAAATGGTTGATAAATTCCTTAACAAGTTCATTGAATGAATGAATTGAGTTGTTTGGCAATGAAGAAAACCATTCTAAGGTAGTATCCTTCAAGGATCTAGGGAAATTAGCCAAGAGTTTGTCATCAAGAATAAAGTCACTACATAAGGTGGTATACGTGAAAACATGGTTAGAAGGATCTCCTTTCCCTCCATATTCTTGAATCTAGGAACCTCTACACCTTGTGGCATTAGTGTTAGCAATATCTCCAAGGACAAGGAACTACTTTTGACATAATATGTAGGTGGGCCATTTTGATTTTGGTTGATGGTGGAAACTTGTTTTTGAAGGAATGAAATGGTTTGTTAAATTTGGTTTATGAGAGGGTCATTGGTTGTATTATGAGATGGAGGTGAATAAGGTGGGGGTGTGTATGTGTTCGAAGGACAAGTGATTGGAATGCTTATAGTTGGTAAAGTGGTAGGAGATATCATGTGCGATGCCACAAAGGTACTAGGGATACTAGTGGAAATACCCAAGGAAGTGATCACATTACTAGTAGGTTGCATTGTTGTTGTAACTTGAGGGTTGGTATAGGTAGGAATAGAAGTAGTTATTGTGGGAGGAGGAATTTTAATTCCTCCTTGGCTTGTGACATTGTTTGAGGGTAAAGGACAACTAGTGGTTGAGGTAAGGTGTTTTCCAAACATCTGAACTATGTTACACACAAGGTCAAGTTCGTCTTCACTTTCAACTATGTGATGAATGTTATCTATGGTAGGGATGGTGGTATTTGAAATGATTTCAAAGCTCATTTAATTTTTTAAGTTTGTTAAGTCTTCATGGATTTGGGTTATGTTTTCTTGTAGAATACTAGCAGCCATTGTTTCAACATGCATCACACTACTTGAAGGTAATGAATTGTTAAGGGTATGGTCCATACCTAGTGAACTAGTGTCAACACTAGTAGTGAAAGAGTTAGGAAACCCAAGATCCATGATAATTGTGCCATTTTGGGATGACATGAGTTTTGAACTTCGTCTCACTATAGTATTAGCAATAGGACACCAAGTAGAAAAGCTCATGCAAGGGATACCAAATGTAAGATGGATGCAAATGCAATTTAAGCTAAATGCAATGAAATGAATATAACCAAAACTCTGTAAACTGAAACAAAAAGTTATCAACAACAAATAGGAGCACATAAATAGATATTTGAATTCTGGAAAATGCAATTTAAAATATGCACTAGGACTAAATCTCCCAGAGGGGTGTGAGTCCCAGTGAAGGTTTTCTTCACAATTTTCAAAAAAATTTAAATAATTTTTATGCTTTTTAGTTTTTATGATCTGTAGACTAAATGTAAATGCAGATTTTAAGTCAATTTTAGTGATGCAAGATGTAAAAATGTAACCTATATGCACTTTCACTAATGCAAGATTTAGAAACCCTAGAATGCCAATTAACTAATGCAAAATGCAATGTAATGTTAATGCAAGCTAAATCTAGGATGATAATGCAATCCAAATCAAAATTAAGATTTTCTAAATGTAGGTTCACCAAAATGAAATGAAAGAAAATGGTTGCTTTATGGTTTAGGACATAGAACAACACATTTCACAATCATTCATTCAAGGAAAACCCTAGAGATGTCAATCTAATATATGAAAAGGAGAAAGAGATCTTGCAATAGGGCTATCCTAGGGTTTGATTATAAGCTAAAGAGGGGTTTTCCACCAAGCTAGGCCTTGGAAAAATAATGAAATGTAAGACCTAATGCTTAAACCTAATGCGATGCAAGATTTCACTAAATACTTAGAAAAACATGTAAAACAAAATAGAAAGTTGAAAGATGAAAGGTGTGCATCGGGAAACCTGAAGAGGAATAGATGAAGTTCTGAAATGCTAAAAAGATGGTTTTAATGCTAATTGGGACTCATACGCTAGACTAGGTGATTTAGTCCTAGATTAGGGTTTTTGGGTAGGAACAAAAGTCTGACAGAGAGGTGTCTAGAACTCTTGAAATTTGCAAATTTGACCAAACTAGGACTCATACATGAAAAGTGGCATATTAGTCTAGTTAGGGTTTTTTGGTAATTCAAAGTTTGATTCTATTCCTCAATGTATGCTCTATCCTTTGCACCTGATTTTTAGATTTGAAACTCTGATTTGCAACCTATAGATGTCTTCCAATGATTTCCAATGCAAGGCAAAATTTTTACAACTTTGAACACTTGACAACTTTCTCCAAACTTGTTATTTAATGTGTTTTCAACCTAGATTTGCAAATCACACACTAAAGAGAGGGACAAATGTTGTTTTGTTAGTGGAAAGGGGTTTTCCTTTGTCAAACCTCGTTTTGGTAATCAAACCTTGAAATGAAATGAAATAGGAAAGGAGAATGATGAATGAACAAAATGTAATTTTGTAACTCACTAGACCCTAGCAATACAGTGCTACAAACATGTATGAAATGATTCCAATGGAAGTGGATCTTGACTCTTGCTTGAATACTGTAGATCTTGAATTGAATGCTATCTTGAATCATGAAACCCTACATCACAAATGTTAGCTCAAAAACAAACATGATGTACATGATGAATTTGACATGATGCTTGATTCTTGAAGAATGCTCTAAAACACTTGATAATTGGACCTTCAATGCTCTTGAATGCTCTTGTAAGCACTTGTATGCTCTTGTGAACTCAAATTTTCTATAAGGATGCTCATTCAGCTTGCTAGATGTAAAATGAGTGAAATAAACTTGTATTTATACTTGATTATGGCTAATTTTCTGAAACTAAAACACTACAAGCTGACATCATATCTAGGAGAATAAAATATTGCCAAGAATTTGAATTAAATTTGATTTTGGGCCACATAAGACTCATATGCCAGAAGTTGCGTGAGTCCCATTAGGCATTAATTATGGGACACATTTTCAAAATTGCTTAGAATGGTGTGAAATTAGAATCGAGGCCCAAAAACCTAGGTGGGACCCATATGCCCAAGGTGGTGTGAGTCCTAGATCACCAAATCTGGGTCACACAACCTATTAAAAACACTTGAATTATTATTGGATGTTGGTTTATGTTGGGATTATCCTCGAAAAGATGCATTAATTAAGTATTTTGGATGTAAAATAAGGCCAATTAAAGCATAAAGAAGCCCTATTATTTAATAAAACCCTATAAAAGTGTGAAAGTGTGTTACAACACTATAACACTACAAATAAGGTAAAATTAGGCTCATTTAGTTGACAAGGGCCCAAGAGCTAATGTGAATATGTTAGACATATTACAACACTAAATCAAGGTTATGTAAGGTCAAAATCCTTTAAGTCTTCATAAGTCCAAGCAAGTACATCATTATATCTATTGCAAAGATCTATGCAAGCATCTGTTTAGTGGTAGAGCCTACCTTTCCTAAGTTTAGAGACTTTCCCTATGAAATTTCTATTGGCTTTAAGTCACCCTTCTTTGTAGCTAAGTTCATCCTTTTCTGCTTTAACTGATCATCAGGCTTGAAAATACCTTCAAGGGTGATAAGACCATTTGGTAGCTTGTTGCTACTCAACTGCACAATCTGATCACCATATTGATTTTGCAGCTTGGACTAGTTTCTTTTAGAAAATTCTGCCTCATCTTATAGAAAATTAACTATTTGTTGGTCACTATCAAATACTTTCCAATGATCTTGATTATCCAGAACATTAGGCCTCACCACACTGATATGTTGCTCCTTTTTACTTGCAATATGTGTTGGTATGTCAAATTGAGCACCAATTGTTGCAAGTCTATCAATGTGTTTATTCTGATTTTTTAGAATCATTTGGATTTTAAAACCTTCAAATCCCTCAATTAAATCCTATTCTTGTAGGATTTGAGAAAATTGTTCTTGGTTGAAATTTGAGTTCTGACTTGATGGACAACCAATTCACTATCACCAAAAACTTGTAATAGTTTGATGCTTCTTTTTTTGTGCAAGCTAGAGAACTTGGATGAGTGCTTCATATTCAACCACATTGTTAGTGCAACTAAATTGAATCATGATAGAGAAATAATCTCCTTGCTTGGAGATACTAGCATTACACTAGTACCAACACCATTTCTGTTCCTAGAACCATCAAAAAATATCTACCACAATCCCCTTAAATCTTGTTGAGTTTTTATGAGATTGGGGACAAGATCATTCTTTTCATGAATGCAATAGGTTTCAAGACCAATCTCCTCTACCTTAGCAATAGCATTTGGATCAAAATGTAAAGCATTGCCTCATTCATCCAACAAACAATTAGGTACCTCCTCTATAGGATTTACAAGCTCATGAGTATAACACTCTTCCTTTTGATCATGCAATGTACAATTCATTCTTATTGGACTAGGAGTGTAAGGGTCAATATGATCTTTTTCTATGGGTTTAGATTTGATGGTTTCTTTAGTACCATATCTAGTTCTAAATAACATGTGAGACCAATCAATAGATAACTACCCCCTATCTTAGCAGTGAAATCTTTAGATAAGCAAGTGGAAAAGTGAGCAGGGAGGTCTATGACTAAAATGTCTTGCAACACATCATAGCCAGGACATGCATGCAAGGAAAATTTTAAGTTTTTAATTACTCCCACTATGTTGATAGTAGTGGCATCCAATTATAAAATTTTATAGCCACCAGTTCATACTTGATACCAAGCATTTGTCAACAATCCCCTTAGTCATGAATGAACTACTTGCCCCTAAATATATCATTCAATTATGCACTATATGATTTCCAATAATTAGAGAAAGATATAAGGGAGGTGGCTTACTGATTTTGTTTGAATTCTCTTCTTCTTTGGGTTGCACTAGGTTGATTGATGGAGTAGTCTGCTCTTTTTCTTGTACATCACCCATTTTTTTATGTTCCTTTAAAGCATGATGTAGCAAATCCCTTTTTGATGGAATAGATAGAGCCTCCCACATAGTAACATTCAAATTATCTTTCTTTATTTGCTCCACTATGTTGAAAGGAAGCTAATTAGCTTTACAAGGAACCTTTGGAACAACAAGGTCTACTCTTGTTGCTTGTGCAATCTTAGGATGCTCCACCACTTGTTTAGGCATATTAATGGGCTAATTTGATTTTGGAACATCTGTTGTTGTACCTATTGGTCCAACATTTGCACTTGGTTGATTTTGCTAAGAGACTGATGCTTGCCCAACCATGGAAGATGTGCCACCCTCCATCGCTCTTTTCTTTGACCTTGTATTTTGGGCTATTGCATCGACATCTGCTTGATTACACCACATAAATCCTCTTGACCCAAAATGAAAAATGAAGAGTCACCTCATGCATGATTTTTATTACTAGCAGTTGTTTGGTTCATTCCAATTTGCTTCTTTGAAGTAGAGGCTTCATTTTGAGCTACCAAATTTTGCACAAACTCTCCATTTTGACAAGCATTTTGATTATGAGCTTGTTCACAAGGGTAACACCACTCCTGCTCTTGGGCCAGATTATTTTGTGTTGGGAACAAATCTTTAGAAGTGTTGGTAGTATTTGTGTGCATTCTTTTCATAGGCTTAGTATGATTCCATTGATTTTTTCCTTGATAAGGTGGTTGATTTTGTTGATAACCCTAATTTTGAGGTTGATAGGGCCTATTGTTTTTAGTTTGCTACCTATCCAATGCTATTAACTTGTTCATATTTTAGAGCAAGGTTCCCCAATCTTTTGGGAGTGTAGCAGAAGTAGAAGGTTGGCTTGTAGAAACCGCTGGAATAAGAGCCGTTGGGATAGGATCCACCATTGGCTATTTAGGAAGCTTTGGAAATAAAGGCATTGGTGGCCTAGGAACTATCTTCCTAGCTTGAATTAAACAATTTTTTTCCTTTATGGAAACATCATATGCACTTGGTGAGGTGTAACTTCCCATTGATTGAATCATAGCAACTATGTCACTGTTAAGAGCCCTCAAGAAATACAAAAGAGCATGCTCCGGTGAAGGCCTGACCGTGGTAGGAATTCTATCCCAAGTCCTTTGAAATCTATAGTTGAAATCACTCATGAATTAATGAGGTGCTCTTTTAATTGTGGTTAGTTGTTCTACCAGGGACAAATGATCACTCTTATCTTCAAAATGTTTGCATAACTTCTCCCCTAATTCATCCCAATTGTGAATGGTGTTAGGTGGAAGACCTCTATACTACTATAATGCTTTTCCTTTCAGGGAAGTGGCAAGCAACCTAGCAACCACATTGTCTTCTATTACATCATGCATTGAGCATATGTTTTCCACATCTATGATATGTCTTGCTGGAGTAGTAGACATTTCACTAGTAAAATGAGGAATACTTTTGAGGGAATTGATTGGTATATCATCCTTTTGGGCTAAAATTAAGGAGTTTCCACTAGTAAAAGACACAAAAGGCTGATTTCTAGCCATATGGAATAAATTTCTATTTGTATGAGCAACAAGTGTCCTAGTTTGAAATAAACTACTCACATGTGGTGTAGATTGAGCTCTAGGAGATGGAATCATACTCCTATTTCTTCTTATAGGTGACAAAGATTGTCTATTTCTTCTTTTAGAAGTAGAAAAAGAGAGTTGAATGTATTGGAAATTACCTCTAGAGGATGCTCTTGTTTGGATTCTTGGCATGAATGTGTAGGTCTGATCTTGAACCAAGAGTTCTAGGTAGCAACAAGGTCGCAATTCATATGTAGATTCCTCCCTTGATTGTAGAGTCGCCAGGTACTTGTTTAAGAGCCTCTTCATGGTTGAAGTGTTGAGAGTAGCACCCCACTCACAAAAAATTGAAATGAAATTTCTTCTTGTGTCCAATCAGGCGTGCCAAAAACTATTGTCACATAAAACTGCACCCTACTGAACAAGAGTTCAATGTTCTAATGACACAATGGAAATAACCTCGAGGTTGTGGGACCTTGTACGAATGAGGTTGAATTTCCATAGAAGGTCGATTTCCTCTTCTAAACTAAGTGAAAATGTGTTTGTCTAACCCAACACATGAAACCTCTTACCACCCTAATCTAACAAATTACAAAGGAAAAGGGATAGAAGGAGAACATGAAATGAACTTGTAAGGTGATGCACCAAGATAGAAATGTATCTTCTTTGATTAAAATTGCGCAAAATATTAAAAAATCAAATAGAACAAGCATTCAAGCATGAAGGTAAAATATTCTTACTTAAACATGCAAGAAGTGTCTATGGTAATAGTGAGATTTTATTGATATGAAGCATAAAATCTAGACTGTACAATGGCAAAATGTAAGATACAGTGTCTACAAAAGAAAACTATGAGAGGAGCCCAAAAGAAGAACCCTTCAAATGAATACACTTTTTTTCCATTATATAGTAGGCATAACTAAGAAGCACAAGTTGAACCCCAAGCCTAACCTAACTAGGGTTTTAGAAAGATGAACACCAATTAGGTATGGAAAAGATCTGAATTTCTCCCAACCATAGAGTCATCACCAAGCCATAAGGGCTATGACACCTCGAATGAGCCCTAGATAATGAATATCATGAATGTAGGGATGAAACTCCCATGAGAGCT
The DNA here is from genome assembly GCA_007258455.2 of Sequoia sempervirens. Lineage (NCBI taxonomy): Eukaryota > Viridiplantae > Streptophyta > Pinopsida > Cupressales > Cupressaceae > Sequoia > Sequoia sempervirens. The sequence goes on along the minus strand of VDFB02271358.1, from coordinate 618,844,950 downwards.
GTTAAAAAAATCTCTGATCAATACACCTTGACAAAGAATAAAGAGTGTAACACATCAAGGAGTAATGGCGACATCTTACAATCAATATACCATTGAGAAAAAGTGTAAAAAATGATCCATAATTGATAAAATTTGATTCGAAAAATGAGGATGTCGTTGAATAACAACTTCTACAAATCTGTCATGAACATGATCATTTAGCCATTGAAGTTTGAATGTGGACCATCATATTGGAGATGAAGGGCTCAGATCGAACATTGAGCAAAGTTTAAAACATAGTCGTTGGTCTTCATCTCACACACTAGCAACCAAAGAAACGAGCCCCATTGTGACACATGTCACCTACATTCGCCATCTGCCATCATCATCATCCTATCGAGATGTCGAAGGGACCATCATCAATGTCCTATTAAACAGTTCAGATAACTGAGAGGGGGGGTGAATCAGTTATCATAAAACAATTTTCTTAACTTTAATCTAGAGCAAGCTAAAATCAATCAGATAATAATCAAACAGATATGAACATTAAAGCACATAACAACACCATGCACAATGAACACCATAAATTATAGCTTCTCTACACATAGGGACTATTAGCTTGTCTACACATAGGGAAATCTAGAAAATGTCAACTTCTCTACACATAGGGACTATTACCATACCCCTAAAACAAGATTCTTTCAAGACAAAATATCACCATGCATGAATAAGCAGTCCAAAAAACTAATAAACATCACTAGAAAATCTTGACTGAGATGTGCAAATCTCTATGACTGAGATCATTGGAAAATAGCAAATGAGAAAATAAGTAGGGAAAGCATTGTATTTTGTCAGTAGTAAACATGGAATTAGTCATGGCACTTGAGAGAAGTAGAAGGTTATTTCCTAAGTAGCATATCACTGTGCAAGATCCAAAGTACACTATCACTATGTTAGACCGCTATCTAAGCATTACACCATATCACTGAATCAAAAAAGTGCTACAACCAAATCTAAAATAGACATTCAAGGTCCAAGGACATAAAACAAAGATATAGACTACCCCTAAAACCATGGTGAAAAGAAATGATCTAGTGAAGAAAGGCAAGATAAATAACACCTAATCCCTCCATCAATTGTTCAAATACATCCTTGGACAAAGGCTTGGTAAAGATATTTTCTAGCTGATCATTTGAAGCAACACAATCCAAAAAAACTTCATTTTCCAACTCTTTTTCTATCAAGAAATTGTATTTGATTACAATGCACACTTAGTTCTGGAGTGCATAACAGGGGTCTTGGAGATGTTCACTACACTAGTGTTATCACAAAAAAATGGACACAGGTGTAGGCACATGTACCTTAATGTCTTGAAGGGTTTGTATCATCCAAAGAACTTGTGTACAACAAGAAGCAACAATAATATATTATGTCTTTGTTGTTGATAAGGAAACTGACTCCCATTTCTTGCTATGCCAAGACACTAACCTCCCACCCAAAAAAAATGCTCCACCACTAGTACTCTTCCTATCATCACTGTACCCTGCCTAATGAACATTAGTGTATGTAAATAAAGTAAAATCACTAGTTCTAGGATACCATAAACCATAGTCCAGTGTGCCTTTAAGATAACTAAATATTCTTTTCACCTATCATAGACCCATACATAGTTTGATCGGTATCAGGTGAGTTATCAACCTTGTTTAACTTACAACCTATTATCATGGTAGTGCTAATTGGTTTGCATTCATCCATTTGAAACCGCTTAAGCATCTCCTTTGCATATTTAGTTTTAGAGATATAAATATGCCTTTATCAAGCTGTGAAACTTGTAATCCAAGAAAGAAGGAAAACTCTCCAAGCATAGATATCTCAAACTCATATTTCTAGAGATTAGGGAAAGCTTTACACATATCATCATCACTACTACAAAAAGTGATATCATCAAAATAGATCACAATAACTAACAAGTCCTCACCTTTTTTTTATAATATGATTTGTTATCTACTCCACCTTTAGTGAATCCTTGATCATGCAAGTACTTGTCCAACCTAGAGTACCATGCTCTAGGTGATTTATTCAAACCATACAAGGAATTTTTTAGTCTATAAACATAATAATGTCCTCCTTCACATTGAAACCCTTTAGGCTGCTCCATATAGACCTCTTCTTCAAGGTTTCCATTGAGAAAAGTTGATTTCACATCCATTTGGTATACCTTAAAGTTCTTGTAAATAGATAATGCTAAGAACATCCTTATGGCTTCTATCATCACCATAGGTGCAAAGGTCTCATCAAAATCAATACCCTCAACTTGATAGTACCCCTTACAAACAAGTCTTTCTTTATTTCTTGCAACCTTTCCATCTTCATCTATTTTTTTCCTAAGCACCCATTTTACACCAATAATGTTATTGTCTTTAGGCCTAGGAACTAACTTCCATGTCTTGATCTTCTCTATTTGGCTTAGTTCTTCCTCCATGTCCTTAACCCAACATTCATCCTTGTTGACCTCATTGTAATCCTTTGGCTCTATTGAATTGATAACAAACAAAGATTCGCTTGGTCACTTGATTGTGTAGGTCTTCTTCTTGTTTGCATTCCTACACTTTTGTCCCAAATAATCTACTGTTCAAGATGATTTCTTTGTATAGATTTTGAAGGAGTCTTTGTCATATACTCAATAGGATTTTTAAATGTTTCTTCTTTCTTTGGAACCTCTTGTTCTTGTTCTGATTTAGATTCTTCTTCAACATCTTAAAACTGTTGTGTACTAGATTGCAACTTTTCATCAACTTTAATATCAATACTTTCAACTATTATTTTAAGTCTCTTATTGAAACACTTATATTCTTTACTATGTGTAGAATACCTTAAGAATATTCCTTCATGACATCGAGATTCAAAACTTCCTAAACCTTCTTCATCTTGTTGGTCCTTATCAGAAATATTGTCATATTTATCTTTGTGTTTTTCATTTGAGCATACAATAGTAGCCATGAATAGAGTTTCTTCTTCTTCATCACTAGTAATTTAAGAACAACTATTAGTTATATCAATTTCCTTGATAAAGAGACTTTTTTATTTTTGAAAGTATTCTTTCTTCTAAAATTATATTGATTCTTTTTTCCTTGTTTCCTATCATCTTCCACATCACTTTTAGATTTTGCATAAGGACACTTGGTAGAAAAACGTCCTATTTTTCCATAGTTAAAGGATTTGAAAGGAATTTTTCCTTTGTACTTTCCATACCCCTTCTTCAACCTTCTAACAAAATATGACTCTTTTTCATCTAACTCTTGAAATTCAGAGTCCATTTCTTTGTATTTCAAGATAACAGTTTTAAATGCTACTTATTTGTTTGTGAATACCTCATTGTGTGTTCTCATTTCATAGGTAATGAGTGTTCCATGAAACTCATCTAGAGTGAACTTGTTTAGGTCCTTTTCCTCTTCAAAAATAGATACCTTAGCATCATATCTAGGAGGCAATGATCTTAAGACCTTTTGACAATAACTAAATCTTCAACTTTCTCACCAAGACCTCTCATAGCATTGAATATTTCATCTAATCCAAGGAGATAATCTGCAATCTTTTCTTCTTCATTCATTTTTAACCCTTCAAAATTTTCTCAAAGGGTTTGCAAATTGGCTTCCTTGATTTTGACATCACCTTGATAAATACTGACTAACTTGTCCCAAACATCTTTTGTACTCTTACAATGCATGAATTTGATAATGATCTCATTTGTCAAACCACAAAGGATGCCATTCTTAGCCTTGGAATTGCACTCATAAGCTTTCTTCTCATCAATAGTAGAATGGGGTTGTGAAGGCATTGCATAACCTTTTTCTATTGATGCGCATACATCAAACCCCAAAAAAGATAAGTAAGAATCCATCCTAAAACTCCAAAAAGAAAAATTAGTGTCATCAAACATAGGTACTTTTGAGGTAGAAGATCCTTCCTGATTAGCCATAGTATTCCACTATCACAATCAACCTAAGTTGATTAAACTTCTGCAAGGAACTTGTTGCTTTGATACCAATTGTAGGAATACTCAAGACCACTGAGAGGGGGGGTGAATTAGTGGTGCACAAAAATAAAGGAATTAAACAACTTTTGAAAAGCACAAAGTTCAATAAAAACATATAAGAATCACCATGACACAAGTTTTATAAGTGGAAATCCCTAGAAATAGAAAAACCATTGTGTGAGTGTTGGTTAGGTTTGAAGAACCAATCCACTCCTCACAATTAGTTCACCATTAGGTCTCACTGACCAAATTCTCACTAAATACAATATTTCTAGGAGCACCAACTCCTTATGAAAAATAGGAGCACCAACTCCAATGAGTAATGAAGAAGAAATATATAGAGTGCCACTTTGTTTACAATATGCTTTAGATAATTAATTTCCCCTATTTGGAAAACAAACAATTAACACTTAACCCTGCATACATGGATAATCACTTCTTTTACAAGAATCCCCTTATCTCAAAAAACACAAACAAGGTTATATATATATATATATATATATATGGACATGAACTCATTGAACCTTTGCATACATTTTGATTGTAACCTTGTTTGAATGATCAAGTAGAAAACATAAAATGACTCTTACACAATTGTGTCCCGTATCATGATGAACAACCTTAGAAAATGTTAAACTTTAGTCATATGGACATTTGCACATTCTTTACACACACCTTGACTTCAAATCAAACTCCATATACCCGTGATCTCATTCAAATTATATTAATCTATGCAAAGAAAAATACACTTCATGAATGCAGTCATACAGTGACACCATATTACTCTTTTACAAAATTTTATTCAAATCTCCCTCAATATGCATTTTCTTGACAAAACCATGGTATCATAGTCTTCAAATCACTCTCACAGAGTCCAAATGTCGGTTGGAATACACTCAAAGCTTTGGAAGTCATATGCATTCAATTGTTGTCTCTATATAGTTACTAAACTATGTGTAACTGAAACAAGGGAAATGGCACCCATATGCCCGTTAATGTGAAGGCTTATGAAGTAACTATTTTTGAGCTCCAACTTTAAACAAAGACCTTTGGTCTTCAACATTTTCCAATTCATCAATTAAACAATGACCATTGATCTTACTTTGGGAGGTGAAACACAAGTCTTTAACATGTCTAGCCAATTACACCTAAGAGTCCGGGCCAGTTAACACCATGCTCAACCCCTCAAGTCATCATTTACGTGACTTTCAACCATTTATAGGAAGTCAACAAACGAATAAAACATAAAGCGAATTCTGCATTGATGACCTTCACAAGACATAACCCTAGGTCTTGAAGGTTCATAGGATATAGATAGTATTAGGGTTTTGAAACAATGCCAAGAGTTTTAGATTATAAGGTATTTACAAAACCCTAAAATGGGGTTAGCACCATATTAATTTTCCTTCTATAAGACTCTAAAACAAGAAATGGAAGCAATTCCAACTTTTCTTTTAAAAGGTAATAAATAACAATCCTAATCCTCATAAGAACACCAAGAGAGGTCAAGACAATTCTTGACAGTGATCACCTTGTAACTTTCTAAGGGTTTGAAAATCCTTGACAGTGATCACCTTGCACAACTTTTTGAGGGTCCATTATGTAACAGATATGAATACCAATCTCTGCCCATATCACTCATGTTTTATGCAAAACTATCCATTGAATACTTGATCTAATTTATGAAAGATGACAACTTGTGTTATAATGAATGTTTCTTGTGAAAAGAAGACTCCATGTTGAATGAAACATAATCCTATCAACTCACCATCTTATATACCTTTGAATGATCAACAATGAAATCACTTTGAAATAAAGCAACTATATTATAAAGATGGAAACAAAGGAAAAATACACCTTTTGCATCACCAATGGCTTTTGACACTCTTTTGCATCACCACTGACCTTTGACACTGCTTTGTATCACCATTGTGAAATGAAGGTTTGGATTGACACCATAAAACGAAGGAACAAGAAAAAGTACCTTTGCATGTTGCATCAACACTACCTTTGACACCAATGACAAACTCCATTCCTTTGTTTCTTTTGACATCAATGACAAACATCAACATTAAAATCTACAAACCTTCCTAAGAAAAACAAAAGCTAGAAAAAATACTTGAATCAACCTAATAACAAAAAACAAGAAAAAGGGAGTGTCCTCATTCTCAATGGGGCATGTGTGTAGGGCACAAAAACACACATACATATTATATACATATATATGGTTGTATATACACATATATCTATCTATAATAACTATTATATATTTGAGTTTATATGTGTTCACATATATCAACTATCTATATAGATATACAGTTATGAACAAATATATAGCTATATATGCACATATCTATCTATTAATGTATGTGTGTGTGTGTGTCTATGTGAACAACTATATAACAAATTATGTAAAATAATATAAGTATGTAAATTCTTGTCATAACTATGTATGTATATAAGTATGTGATTATAAATTAGAAGGAGAAATTATTGAACTCATTACCTAAAATTCCCATGTCAACACCTTTATTCAAGTGGAGAGGATTCGACAAGCTTCTAGAATGATGGAGTGCGATAGATGTGAAGGAGGCATGTTGGAAAATGATTAGGATAATATAATAGGGACCTTGTAATGGGCACAAAAGGTATTATGTATTCAAACTTGACATGTTATAAAGTGGATACCAATAAGAGTGTGGTCCATGCCAACTTAAACACCTAATACGGATTTTGGAACCAAAAAACAAGACACCCAAAACCTTTAATGTCTTAATTTGATTTAATTAGGTGAACCAATTTTTTTGGTCATTTTAAAATATATGCATAATTACTAATATTAATTAGAGGAATTGTGCAACTTTTTTGGTTGTTGTATTACATGATTATTAGGGTGTCTATGTGTGGGTATTATTCAACACCTCCAAATGACCACTTTTCGACCCTTGTGTATGTAATCATTCATCCTACAATAGTTGTAACTGTTTAGGGGCTTAAGATACACAAAGTTACGGTGGGTAGCTAATAGGTCCTCTTCCCTATTTTATCTTTATTTTAATATTTAAAAATAAAATATTTTTTTCTAAATGTTTTTATACTTATATTTAATTTCATATCTCTACATTAATATCTTATATTTGAATTAGTCCATATATATTTGTCTTATATATACTTCAATCTTTCATTCCAATTTAAATGTTAATCATTAATTTTAAATAAATTAAAAAAAAATAAAAAAATATCTTAATAATTTTATTTTTTTTAAACAAAGTGGCAAGCTACTAAACATTATATTATAAATCAGAGGAATTACAAGTGGAAATTCCACCGAGCAGGTTCAGCTCCATGAGAGCAAATGTCAATAGAGACAAAAGTTACAACCTTCACAAAATAGTCAAAATGGTCCAATGCCATGAAGGTGATTACAAAAAAAAAATAAAAAAATTATAATTATCACATCCAAATACATAATATTAGGAGAATAGGAGCACGAAGAGAAGGAAGGAGGAAAGAACCAAAACCCTCTGTCACCAAGTAGTGCAAAGAACATTAGTCCAAGAGCCGAAACATAGGAAGGCAACTGAGAAAAACCCAAGACATCACCAAGAGCATACCGCAAAATCACCAAGCCAACAGGAATATGCAGAATTCATAATCCGAAAATGGTGGCCCAAGATCCCAAAATTCTAACAAAACTTGAGAGGGCACAAGAAAGCAGAGTAGCCAATAAAATTCATGTGCTACTTTCAGCAGAAGAGGCTAAATCAGCTGGAGGAGGGAAGTATGGGGTGGAGTGGGGCTCAACAAGAGCATGGAGGATTAAAAATTGAATCGTGTCATACAAATTTTGCACCATATCAGCAATTGTGTTTCCTAGATGAGCTCGTTGCCTACGCAGGCGATGCCAGAATTCAAGGGAGCATCATCCAGCGGACCATGCGCCATCGAACTGAGGAGTGAAGATAAGGAAGGGTTGGAAAGTAAATGTTTTCTGCGCAAAACCCCTCCCACAGAATTAGAGCCATTGAGAATATCATAACCTTCGAGAGCCAGTTGAAGAGCCGAAAATGGACAAATGTGCGGGAGAAAATAATTGCCAGCCAGGAACTTAACCATATCCACATACCAGAGAACATCCATCAAATTCGATAAAAATTGAGAAGAAACTTCATTTGGCAGGGCCATCAGGTGAAAAACCAACCATTCCCAACCCAAGACTGTAGATATAGCCTCCGCAACTTGATTGAGTTCAATTATGCAAGTTCTTCTGAGTTTTTCAATTGCGAACGAAGCATAGATGCGGATTTCATGGTGCCTTGCGGGTAGAAACACTCTGAAAGATGAGTCCATTGCATATAACACCAAAAGACAAAGTGCAAAATTATCAAGAATGACTGTGTAAATAAATAAAATATCCCATAAGTCGTGTGAAAATACATCTCACAGCTGCAATAAAGCCCTGTAATCCCATTGTTCCAAGCATCAGTGCATATAAATTTAACCTATACCAAAAAACCTGAAGAAAAGCCCAAGTCCCAAGTGAAGAGCCAAGTGTCACAAATGAAGGACACAAAAATGCCATTGCCACTTTCATTAGATTTAAGAATCAGTGCCACCCAAAAGGGAGGGCGTGGCTTAACCAGCACACTCTAAGCGTTGATTGCTTCGAGTGATTGGTGTGGGATCCAGTCGTAATCCGTCCTCCTTCCCATTCACAGTTAACCCCGTTTGGTGGATGCATTTTTGTAAATCGTTTCTCCCACGTATAATTCAAACCACATCGTCAAAACTCCCGCGCTGCATATATTTTGGTCACGATAAAGTTTTTGGTCACGTCTGCAGCGTAAGAAGACATGGGTGTCCTTAAAAGGTAGTCGCAATGTTTCAGTTTATGCAACAAACAGGTCTTCAACCCCATCGGATTACACTTGCCAGCGCAGTTCCAGCCTGTGCCAAAATGGGGGCTTTGGAACAGAGTATATGTAAAAATTGGTAATGCTCGACCGAATGCCTCAAAAATGGGGTCTTATGGAATGCTACGATTCCAGGATATGCACAAGGTTTTAGAAACTTTCAAGTAGATGCAATTGGCAGGTGTAAAGCCAGACTCCTCTACCTTTACCACCATCCTCCCTGGGTGTGCCGAAATATTTATTAAAAGTATAATATATATTAATTTGTATGTTATAGAAGTATAATATGTGTTAAATATTTGCTTTTATATTAAATATTTCAATAAATTTTGACATATACAATGATTTTTGGAAGTTACAATATATAAATTATTAAGAAAAAGTATGTATCTTTGTAAAAAGAAAAGTATGTACCTTTGTGATATTTGGATGAAATATGTGAATTCTCATATTAATTATGGATAAACTATTTAAGACTTAGACTAATCATATATAAAATGTTATATAGACTTCTACACCAATTAATATAAATTATTGCATACTTAGTTGATAACATGATAGGTAGTGATTACGAATTAGAAAGGAAATGGAACATAAAAATATAGTAAGGAGGAATAATACTTCTATCATTGATATTTTTTTATGATAGGTTCCTTGTGGTTGATGTTCTAAGTACTATGAAAACAATTTTTTAAGAACTCAACATTGTTGTTGTTTTCTTATTGCAATACTTTCATTATATGGTGAGCATTAAAGTTTGGTGTTAGGATCTCATAAATCAATTATTTATGTGGATTGTTTATGGTTGTATACATGTGCTAACCCATACTTATTATTGATTACATATTTATGCATTGATTTCAATGGATTCGAATAATGCATGACTAAGGTGATGCCGCCTTGAATATTGCATAAGCTTTATAATGAATCATCTAAATATGGTATATGTGACTAATCATAAATTATGAATTGAATTTTGGTATAAATATAATAATGCATGATAATGATAGTATGATTTATTATATTGCTTCATAGTATAACTAGGTTTATTGAGTATTATGTTTGTGATGTTACACATTCCTCAATTTAAATACATGAGAACATGTTGAGATCTTGGTTTAATTGGTTGGTTTTACTATGATTTCTAGGATTAAGGTATGTGTGGAAGTTTTGTAACTTACTTGCATGGGATCTTAGTATATCCTTACTATTTCATTACTTCTTGATTGTGAAATTTAAATTAATATTGTTTGGTAAAACTATTGATACCTTTTGATTCAATTTTAGTTAGTTGGCATATGGATATAAATATCTAGTCTAATTAAGTCAATAATATACCTATAAGGTTAAATTGCTCTTACCAATTATCTATGTTTGTCAACCATGCCAATTCTATTTCTTGCTTTGCGCTTTTAACATAAATTGGATATAGACTTATTCCACCACCATAGATTGTTTGTAGGTCATTTGTTGTTTCTCACTAATTTTTTAACCTTGTCAAAGTGTTGATTGATTGTTAAACATAGGAAGCATACTATTATGAACGAGCATAGGTACATTTTGAAGTTCATAAGCATCCTAGTTAATCCATTCAAACTATGAGGTATGAAAAATTCAAGAATCAAGTCTTACTAGCCCTATATTGGTGTAAAGATTAATAAAGTTTATGTTAATTTCTTGCCAAACATTGATGCATTGGGATGATGTAAACTCTTAGAAGTGTAGGATGTTACGACACTTTTTCACTCTCTTATTATATATATCATAATTACATTAACATATTTGTAATTCTAGTGTTAAAATCACATTTATAATTTATATTAAATTTTCTATTTAATCCATTCCTTCATCATTATTGCATGAGAATGGAGGTTGCATTATGGCACCACTATGTGAAAAAACTGAATGTGGTTGAGTGTAGAGGTGTAAGAAATGAAACTACCATAATTGTAGGTGGTCCTTTATTTAATTAGGAACATGAGTATAGGGGCAGCAAGAGAGATTTTCTTTTATTTAAAATGATAGAGAATTTAGATTCAAGAAGAAAGATAGAGAATAGAAATAAATAGAGGGAAAATAATGATAAAGGATTTAGGCACAAGGACATTGAAAAGATATGGAAATTGTATATACTTTCACCAATGACATTGTATAAGAAAGAGAGCTATGGCAACAAAAAACATGTGATGAGCATAAGAGAGTATAGTGCCAAGGTTGAGGCTAAGCTTACCAAGATTAGTGATTTGGTCTTGTTCCTCATTTATTCACATCCCATTCCCCCCTTCACCACTGATGAGTCCATTTCACTATAGCAAAATCTTAAATAGGTCATGATATTATGATTAAATTATTGATTGAACATAGGTATTTTTAGTGCACTACATATGTGTGTTTACCATAACTTAAAATTTCAAACAAAGGATTGCATTGTGTTCTTAAGGAATCTAGTGTATTATATAGATATAATCCTTGAGTAGAATTGTTGGTGGATTATTATAGTGTTCTATATAAAAGAATTTTTGTTTAAGAGTTTGGAAGTTTTAAGGAAATATATTAAAAATCAAGATGAATTCTTCACACCTATTTTAGATTTTTACTTGTTTAGAAGTAATAAATACATTAGTGAAATTCTAGATGGACATCTTAAAGTATGTCTTAGAGATTTTGATTTGTTGTAAAGGTGACACATACTTCATTTATGTCTATAAAATCTAGATGGGTGGTTAGCTTTTGTGTTAAATTTTATCATTTTTAGATGTATTCATGTATGTATTAAAAATCTAGATACATAGGTAAAGTTACACAAAGTATTATAAAGGAAATCCTCTATTTTGATTTATTTTTAAAAGTGATCATATCATATTGATAGCATCATTAACACCATCATGTAAGATACCAAAAATTTATGGGGAAGAAGAGAAAGTAAATAAGGGATGAAGTAAAGAAGTCATTAATTGATGAAGAAAAGGAGATAATATTTAGCAATAGAATAAAATAAGTTACCAAAAAATTGGAGTTTTTCAAGGAAACTTTGCAGATGATAGATGAGAGTGATTCCTAGGTTGAGGATGAAATCAACTCAAAAAATTAAAGATAAATTGATTACTAATGATGTGTTGTCAACCAACACATCCTTAGCTAAAGAGACACTATGGGGAGATGAACCTCATAGACTACGTCACCTCCTGTGTTGTCAAGATCAAGAATCTAGTTTCTAAAGATTCAATATAAGTAGTGAATCCTTAATTTGATTAGAGAAAGAAAGATCAAGAAATAATTATGTATTAGATTTGTGATAGGTATTACAAAGTGAGTTATTAGATGTTCAAGTGCTAAGAGATAATCATAGAGAAAGGACTTTGGTAAAGTACAAAAGGAGTGAAACTAGACACAGAAGCCATAATAAAGAGAGAAAGAGATCCATGAGTAGATAATAGATTAGGAGAAAGGATAATACCAAACCATATAAAATAAATCAAGAACACCTTTATCTCCTCCAAATATGGATGCACATATGATTAATCTCCCTATTTTTGGTAAATACACATGCTAGTGAACATCTATTTACCTTAGACTTTGATTGGAGTGGGGTTGGCATTAATGGTGATTAGACCCAATTGTATGATTTTGTGGAGACCCTCAATGATGAGGCATTAATATGTGGCATTAAAGAATGCCCTAAGCATGATAAAACATGGAAATAATTGAGTGACTTATATTGACAAATTTTCGTCCACCTAATGTATGAACAAATACATAAATAAAATATGGAAGATGACAAAACCTAAGGAGGAATAAGTAAAATATTATGAACAATGATTTAAAAGTATGGTTAGAAAGTTGGAAGACACCATAACATAAAAGAAACGAATTGAGTGGTTTATTAAATAGGGTTAACACCTCACATTATAGAAAAACTCGATGAGAAGATTTCCTCTTCATATAAGGATGTTGTAGAATTGATCACCAAAATAGAACCCTAGTCAAAGATATAGGAGAATGATTTAGTAGGAAAAGATGAAATTGATAATTTCAAATTAGAGTGGGTAAATGTAATGTTGAAGTAAGAAATTCTATTGAAAGGTGAGAAGGATAAGACTTCTCCCCCACCTAGAAGAAGTAAATTTTGGTTTAAAAATTATAGCAGGGAAGACCATCCAAGGAATGAATGGTTGATAATCAAAAGCACCAAGAGGGCTACCACACTAAGAGGGTAACTTGAGAAATCCCCTAGAAAGATGGTAAGTAAATATTGCAAAATATAAAGTGGGACAAACATGACACAAATAGGTGCCAATGTTACTTCATGAAGAAGATGAATATGAACCAATGGTTCATGGATTGACTAGGAAAACTTTTTTTGGATATGGGTGTAGATAGAGCATACCATTTAGCTATAAGAGCATTTAATGTTTATTTGACACATGGCTAGTGGGAACTTCAATTCAAAGAAAGTATAAGAACACTTAACAATATACACTATGTGGTACCACAAATTCAAGATGCAAGGGCCTTCATGAGTTACCATGATAACTTTTGAGAAGGAGGTAGTAGGGGAGGCTACCACAATAATAATAGAGGTACCGAAGAAAGAGGAAGGACCAAAAGGCCAAAATGTTATAACTATGGTAAACTAGGACATTATTCTAATGAGTACAGAAGAAAAGAGGAAAGTCCACATGATTTTTGTGGTAATAAATCACATGATATTTCTAGTTGTCCCAAATTTAATAGTTCTATAAGAGTGTGTTAGCACCATGATCATAAAGTGAATAATTGTCTAGTCTAAATGTCTATGATACTAAAACAGTAATGAATAACTAAAGTAGAGGAGCAAATGTTAGATAATGTAAACATTCAAATGCAGAACAGATAATCCTCATTGATAAATGAAAAATTGGAAAAATAATCCAAAGAAAAAAAGGAAAAACTCAAGAACAACAATTTGGGGTTGGACTAATAGAATCATATCCTAGAAGAATCTTATAAATGTCAAGATGTAAAAAGAAATATTTAGATGAAGGGGAATATGATTTGGTAATAAAAATGTCCAAAGAGATAATTAAATAAAATAAAATGAAGAGGATGATCTTAAGAAATGTTTCACAGCAAAATAGATCTATGCTTATTACCTACCAAAGCTCCCACTTTTGCACAGGCGGAGAGTATGCTCGCTTCACAACTACCAATTTCATTAGCTAGAAAGTTTCTAAATCTTTGTCAACAAATCCATTTTGTTCATATCCTGCAACAATGGCATTCCATGAGTCTTTAAAGCACATTGTCAAACAGTTCATGTGCCTTGTCTATGCTTCCACATTTTGAATACATGTCTACTAGAGCGGTTGAAGCTACTAATATCTGACAAAATTCCTCTAACCTTTATGCTTTGATGGATGCCTGTACCCTGTTCCAAAGCTCCCATTCAACACAGGCTGCGAGGATGCTGTCAAAGGTTGTAGAGTCTGGCTTTACACCTGCCAATTGCATTTGCTTGAAATTTTCTAAAGCCTTTTCAATAAATCCATTTTGTGAATATCCTGCAATCAGGGCATTCCATGAGAACACATTTCTTTGGTGCATTTTGTCAAACAGTTCACGTACCTTGTCTATCCTTCCACATTTTGCATACATGTCTACCAGGGCAGTTGCAAATACATCTGACGAAAATCCTCTATCCTTGTTTTGTGATGGGCGTGCACAGCCTGTTCCAAAGCTCCCAATTTGGCACAGGCAGGGAGGATGGTGGTAAAGGCAGAGGAATCTGGCTTTACTCCTGCCAATTGCATCTGCTTGAAAGTTTCTAGAGCCTTTTCAACAAACCGATTTTGTGCATATCCTGTAATATTAGCATTCCATAAGACCCCATTTTTGAGGCACTCGGTCGAGCATTACCAACTACAACATCTAAAAAAATTCCTATATCCTTCCTGGTTTTACGGATACTCTGTTCCAAAACTCCCATTTTGGCACAGGCTGGAACTGCGCTGGCAAGTGTAATCCGATAGGGCTGAAGACCTGTTCGTTGCATACACTGAAACATTGCGACTGCCTCGTGAAGACACCCATGTCTTCTTACGCTGCAAATGCGACCAAAAACTTTACTGTGATCAAAAACATATACAGCGCGAAACTTTGACAATGTGTTTTGAGTTCTGCGCGGAAGAAACAATTCAAACAAATGCATCCACCGAACGGGGTTAACGACAAGCGGAAAGAGGGACAGATTACGGCTGGGTCCCACATCAGCCACTCTAAGCGGTCAATGCTTAGAGTGTGCCGGTTAAGCCACGCCAAAAGGGAGCCATCAAAATTATCCATGCAAGGGAATCAACGGTAAGCAATACCCTAAGCAACCAATTTAAATGCATGTTACCAATAATAGGAGGCATGAAATAGTATAAAACACATTCCATCCATTAAATTTGTCACTAACAAATGCCAGATAATGCAGACATCAAGTGAACCATCCCAAAAGAGGATGCTTTAATGTTCGTCGTCACCCCGTCTAGCATCAACTATCCGTGGGGGACAATCTCCCACGGAAAATAAGTGTTGGAGAGAGCTACACAGATACTAGATAGGTGTACATTAAAACACCAAATAGTATCCAGAGATGTTGATACGATAGGCATGAAAAAATCTATTTCCTTTAGCAACATGACCCATCCAAGAAGTATATATTTTTAAACAGTTATCCTGCCAAGCACATTTTTACCAAAACTTTTTAACAAGTGATATGAAAAATACGAACCAATAGAAACCTGTAGGAGCAACCACCATGAAAGGTTAAGACCGAATCAAGTAAATAGTGAGGCACAGTCTTGCCTCGAGAAGTCCTTAATAGATATCTAATCATCAATAGCTTTGTTTGCTAAGAAATCTGCATGAACATTTGCCTTTCTGTAACAATGCACAATATGGAAGGAAGGAAAGTTTTTGAGAAGAGATAGAATATGCATCAAAAGATAATTTAAATGTCAATAGTTTGAATTTTTGTTCGATAACACCGAGACCACTACCATCGAGTCGCCTTCAGTAACTATTGGAAATAGATAATTTTATTGCCAATTCCAAACGAATCCTTATAGCATTGAATTCAACAATGTTATTAGTGCCATCCTATAATGAAGTACATATAGCCCCAATATAGTTTTTGTACCAATCTCTTAGAACTAAGCTACCCTAGACTTACTAGGGTTGCCCCTAGAGGCCCCATCAAAGTATAGCTTGATGAAACCTCGAGAAGGAGGGATCCATTTTATCACTTTTCTATTCACTGTATGACCCTTACATTGGACATATCCAAATTTAGGAAGCTTAAGAAGCATCTAGTTTTTTAGAATGAGAGAGTGCTAAGAGGAGAATTCCTTTTTAGAATGTTCACTTCTATAAGCACTTGATAATGCTACTTATGAGATGGAGATTTCTATTTTCTAAATGATTTGATTCAAAGATAGGATTTTCTTCTTGAATATACAAATATTTCTCTCTAGCCATAGGTTCCAAATGATGATAGAGGGTGAAAAATCCAAAATACAAGAAAACTTCGAGTTTGAAAATAAGAAAGGCCAACTTAGGAAATTCTATAAAACCAAGTTTTGAAGGGGAGACATCCAACCGAGTTTCAACATTAACCAGGTCCAACAATGGTGGGAAAAATCGCATCCAATGAGAAGGTGGTTAGTGGACTCATAAGCTTTACCACACATGACACAATGAAAAGGAGGGACTATTCCTGGAATCTATCCAATCTCATCCCAAACAAGATTCTATCCTTTAGTGCCAATGGGGAGAATACTCCTGCTTTAGAAAGAACATTAGAACTCCAACATAGACTCAAAGGCCAAGACGTGGACCTGGAGGATGAGGAAAGAGAATTGTAGCTATCCCTTAGATTGTATTTTCCAAACTTGGCCTTAGTCCATATTAATTCATCGAATCTGTTTGATAAAAAAATGTCTTTTCTTCAGTTCACATCTAAGAGACTCTTTTAAGAAAGCATGGGCATAAATGAAATTGAAATCTTTCCACTTGACACCCTAAAGAGGATCCCTAGGATTAATTTCAAAATAATCTTTTACCTTGTCTTCCCAAAGATCCTTTAGTATAGATTTAATTTGTTCCCAATTTCCAAGGAGCCTGAGGGATTGATGCCCATTCTAGGCATCTTCCCAAAAGAGATCTTTTTCCCCATTATTAATCACACAAGAAAAAGGTGAGGGAGAATAATCATTCTGCATGAAGAAATGAAGTTCCAATTTTTTGATCCAAAGGGAAGGATTCTTTGCGTGAATATTCTTTCTCTATCCAAAGAATCAGATATTTGTTCCTCGTGATTTGACACCATTTGGTATCAAGTTTGGAATAGAATTTATAGACCATTTTGGTGCCTAGCACCTTATTTTGCGAAGAAAAGATCCCTCACACTAACTCCACCATTCATTTTAGATTTACAAAGTGATTCCCATGTGACTAGGGGAATTTTTTTCTTTTGAGTGACATTTTCTACCCAAAGAAAGTCTCTAAAGGTATTTTGAAAGGTCATACCCTTATCATAAGGGAGTTTCAAGATTGATATTAAGTAAATCAGGAGAGAATGCAAAACTTCTTTTAATAACACCATTTTTCCTCCAAGAGAAATCCATCTTGATCTTCAATGCATGATCCTATTAGAGGCAGAAGTAATTATTTTGTCCCAAAAGTCATGCTTTTCTTTTCCCAAAAGGAAAGGGATTCCCAAATACTTGCATGGAAGAGAATCATTTTGGAAACCCCAAAATTTCAATAATTATGTTTTGACTAAGGGACTGACATTAATGAAGAATATATTATATTTTTATTTTGTTGAAAGACTAGCTCGAAAAAGAGCAGTAATCAATAAGTACCTTTTTTATTACTTTTGCTTCATCCATACTTGCATGACCGAACATAAGGGTGTCATATGCAAATACTGAATGGGAGATTGGGATTGGAAAAAGCTTGATAGAGATACCTCTCCACAACTGATTGGATCATGATGCAATTCTAGATCTACTCAGACCCCTAGCCATTAAGATAAAGAGAGAAGGTGAAAGGGGATCACCTTGTCTGACCCCTTGAGTTGAAGATAATTTCCCATGTGGAGAACCATTAGCTAAAATTGAAAATTTTGCACCAAAAAGGTAGGAGGAATTCCATTTACACCGGCTATTGGAAAAACCCAATTTGTTTAGAATAGCCAATAAGAATTCCAATCAACCATATCATATAGTTTTTCCATGTCCAATTTCAAAACAATAGCAGGTGTCTTGTCTAACATGATAGAATGTAGGACCTCACATGTGCTAAGATAACCCCTTCCAGAGTGTAGTAAATCTTATTTTTAGTCTTTGGTTTAAATTCTTATTAATAGTCCTTCATTGATTAAATGTGCATGTAAGTCTAGACATCTTATTAATCAATTTTATTTGTTATTCCTTTTATGTTTAGAATTACAATGACTTTGATTTAGATATATATTTATAGAAGTGTTTATTTCTTTTGCAGCAATTTTAGTTCTAACCATCTCAATGGAAAAATACCACCAGAATTGGGATCTTTGACTCATTTAAAAAATTTGTAAGTTCTTTTGTTATAAAGCTTTAGATGACACTTTTTGGTACTCATTTTCCTTTAGATTTTCCCTCACAAATAATAATTTTAGGAAGAAAATATTATTTAGAAAATATATGGAGACTCTTGTACTTAACTCGTATCTTTTACATTTGAAATTATTGATGTATTTATTTTAGGTCACTTGGAATGAATCATCTATCAGGAAGCATTCCAAAAGAACTGGGGAACCTCACAAATTTACAAAAAATGTAAGATAAGAACTTGATTACATACATAAAGACCAAATTTCCAAAGATGAATAAGATTATGGATGAAATTTTAAATTGAGTACACTAATCTCAAAAATTCGTGAGCAATTTTTGACTAATGAATTCCTTTTCTTATTTATGAGTAGTAATTTAATAGCCATGTCATTTTTTTTGTATGGGATAGGGATTTATATTCAAATGAGCTATATGGACAACTACCACAATCACTTGCAGATTTGACCCACCTTAAAATGTTGTAAGTTTGTGAGTACGACTTCTTCTCATATATATACTTGTAAATTTATCATGTAAATTCAAATTTTTAAATAATATATGGTAATTATAAGGTTTTCTAGAGTTATCAAAATAGTGTTTAGGAAAGAAAAATAATAATAGCTATTTATTTTTTAAAATTATTTTAGTCTTGATTATATTTTGGATTTCAATTTTATTAATCAAGTTTAAAAATAAAAACTTTATATAAAGTAAAATATAATGAATGTAAACTCCGACCTATTTAAAAATAGTGAAAAAGAAATGAATTATAAAAAATATCAATTTGTTCATGAAGGACTCTATTAGCTTATGTTATACATCAATTTTAAGTTGAAACTTAAAAAATACTATCCAAATAATGTACCAAGTCAACACCTCTTGTCATTATTTATTTGGTTTAGTCACAAGTTTTAAATATGGTTTTATAAAAATTTATTACATTCCTATTTTAGTTTATAGGAATTATCAATCTTAAGAGTTTGAGATGATAATATTGTTATAAAATGTTTAGACCACCTTTATTACTTTAAGATTATCAATAAGAATAATAAACACTAGATATTTCTATAGACAATCTTTCTTTCTTTTTCTAATCATTCATTCAAATTCTACCTTTCTAACCTATTTATCTTAATAGTGGATTATGATTATTTAATTTTAATAGTCATTTTTGCATTAAAAAATGTTTAAAAATTGTAGTGTACCTCGTAAGACAAAGTCTATAAAAATTGAAAAAATTAAAAAAAATAAAATTATTCAATCTCAAACTATATACATGGTCAACATAAAATCAATATACACTTCTTGAGATAAAAACACAAACCAAATACTATATTTCTATTATGTTGTTTTATACTTTGGTGTGGTATAGTAACGAAGAATAAGATAACATATACTTTGAGATATAAACCATTGAAAATAGATTATACACACATGAATTAATAGAAAATATAAGATAGAACCAAATATTTATTATTTTCTTGATATAAGATCCAATAGGTCTTATGAACACATCATGTTCTTTCATTTATATACATTCTTTCCTTCTATTACATCACCATGCCTTATCTTATTACATATCCTCTTATGTTTATATTTATTACATCTTGTACTCTTCTATCACATTCCTTGATGTATATTTCTATCATGTCACCAATTGATGAGTATCCTTTGTTATATAACTTCCTTGGTTGTAGGGATGTGTCATTAAAAACCATTATTGTATAGTTCTTACCCTTAATAGGTACTACAAATCATTTTTTCCCCTTCTTCCTCCAACAAATTTTGGTATGTCATTCTATTGGCCTATTAAGCTTTCTCTTATTATATATTTGTATTGTAACATATTCATTTCTTCTCATTTGGATAGTTGTATCCACTCTTTACTTTGTTCTAGGCTACTTATCTCTTAATGCTCAAAATTTATTCTATAACTCAAGAGAAAATTATATTTATATTTTAATCTTTTTAATTATAGATCTCTAATAGTTTATTTTATTGTTAGTGTTACATCTCTTTTTTGTTTGTTTCTTTTAATTCTTGCTATCATTTATTTAAGAAAAGCCTCATTTATTTAAGAAAAGCCTACAATAATTCTTCTACTAAAAATGTGCTATGTTAAATATAGCATAAGGTTGCCTCCAAATTCCAAAATGTTATCTTTATTATTTGTCATTGTTGTAATATATATTTGAGCCATCTCTAGGGGTTTTATTTTTATAAATAATCCTTGTACAATATTTTAACCTCTAATTCCTCTTTATTTATTTATTTTCTTCCTAATTTATCATTTGTCTCTAGGGTTATTTTTTTCTCCCTCTTTTTTATTTGTGTTTCTTCTTTATAATTATAATTTTTCTTATTTTTCTCCCACATGAAATTTTATCCTCTTTCTTTGAAGATTTGATATATTGTAATAGGCCTCTCTGATCCTTGTACTTTTTCATTCTAACTCTTTGTGATGGCTCCTACTGCATTTTTCTTTTCTATCCACTAATTTGTAGTAGGGATTTGGTTGCCAATTTAGTAGTGAAGGTATTATTTGTCATAATTTCCTTGTTTCTTTATCCTTATTGAAAAGTCCTACATCTTCTTTTCCCTTCATTTTTTTATCTAATTTCATATTTATGGGAATTCAATTAAAACACCTCTTCACTTAGTGCTTCTTTTGTCCTACAATTCTTGATTTTATATTATTCAACTAATTGTGGCATTCTAAGGGTCATGAAACTCAACCTAGATGATATTATAGATATCCTTTCCTCTTATGTCTTCTTATCTTTTTTTAAAAAAATTGGAGTATCAATTATGTGAATTGGTTTCCCTAAAGATCCCATTTCTACAGTCTCATTCTCTAGCATTTTTAAAATTTTCTTTATTCTTTTATATTATTCTTTATCTTCTTTTGCATTCATCTTGTCACAATATTCTCTCTAAGTTACAAAATATTACCTTAAGGTATTTGGGTTGGGCTAATAAAATTTATGCATTATATATGCATAAGTTTGGATGGACTTCATATAGTAAGGCATATCTAAGAGGTCTTAGATTCTTCTACTTCCAAGTAAGTATAGTCAATATATATAGTGAATACTATATCATTTTTGTATTTTCAAGAGCTATACCATATGGTATTCTCTCTTTGTATTGTATTATTTTTGTAGGTTTTAAAAATTAGTTATTGAAAACTAATATTTTTTATGGCTGGATGGTCCAATAAAGGATTGTTCAATCAAGAAACCATGTAAAAAACATATAACATGAATCAATGAAAAAGTAGCAATATATTATTTATTTATTCATATTCACAATAAAATTACAATTTGTCTGAATGGTCTTCCAACATGATAGGCCTTAACCATTTGATTATAAATGGTCTAACTACAAAATTTGAAATATATTATAATATAATGCCATTGCATTCTATCTTCTATTTTTTTTATGAATTTTGATGATATCCAAGGATGTCATGTATCATCTTCTAGCCTTATGAGTGATCTTAATTAGGTGCAAGGTGGTGTAAATTTGTATTCCTCATGAAATATGTAGTTAGCCAAATGTGTAAAAGTGTCTCCAAGAATGAATACAATAAAGGTGGATTGACGAGTAACAATGTAAGTTACATAGTAAGACCTCCTAGGTCTAGTGTAACGTATTTCTTATTGTTGTAAGTGTAATACTATTACCAAAATATATGACTGATGAAACAAGGTTTTTTTTATTATGTCCACTAGTAGGTCAAAAATTAAATTAGACCTTTTTGATGATAACAAATTCTATAAATTAATTGCAACATTATAGGATCAAAGTAGAGTGTATATTCCCAACTTTGAGATAATATGTAAAAGTGAAATAAAATATGGTAGGATCTATAATAATTGACTAATAATTGAATTATAATTGTAAACATAGAAATAAATAAAAAAATTCAGTTAAAATAATTTTGAGTGATGCAATATTTCTCTTAAACCTCAAGATGTTCTTGCATCAGACACCTAAGGAAATTTAAAAATTGAGATCATTGCTTTATAGTGATTAGAGGGAAATTGAGATGATCTACCTTAGCCTTCAAAATCTTATTTAAATATGAACTTCAAGCCTTCATTTATGTTTCATTAGATACTCATATTATCCATTCCTAGTGCTTCTATTAATATTTTTATTAAAAGTGTCCTTACTTTCCTGTTTTATTTATTGGTGTATCTAATTCTTCCATTGTAGTTCTAAATCATTATCTCCTAACGATTCATTATATTGATATAATTTTATAACATTAGATATTGGTGATATGCCCATTCCTTTTAGTAATTGATGCAAGAGAATCCAAGACATATAAGAAATCTTGCATCAATTTGTGATTGTTTTCTCTCAATAAAGGCTAATTAGCTTAAGTTTACCAAGTATGACATTTAGACTTTGAGATACAATGTTAAGGTTTACACCTTGACTTCATCAAGATGTTCTATGCTTCAATGGACTAGCTCATTGGAGTGACAAGGAGACTTTGATTGGACCTTATCTCATGTCCCTTTGAAGTGTCGATGGCGAAGGAAATATTAGTAAAATTTCATGAAGGATTCTCATCGATGGGACGTTCAAGTGTTGGCAAGACGATATTCGATGTCCCTTCAATCACCCAACGAACTATAGACATTACTAACAAGCGGAATTGGGGAGACTCTGGGGTATCAAAAGGATTCCTTTGGGAGTCCCTTTGATGGAGTGATAAGGTGTATATTGGGGAGACTAACATGTTTCGAACATTATGAAGAGTCCCTACGACATGATGATAAAGTGATGATGACAAAGAAACAACATTTCGATAAAGCTTCATCGCCAAGACCATGCTATTTTAGAGTGAGAGGATTTGAAGTCCCTCAACATTATGATGGGGGGAGGGTGGACAGAGATTTGAGTAGACTGATGGAAATTGACAAAGGAGTTAGGTGGTGATGTGTGGCATGTTATTACTGGTTGATTCTACATCGTTGTTGTGAATGAACATGATCATTGGCCAAACGATTTCAAATGTGAAGCCAATGGTTGGAAGCAAATGAATGGATAACTACATGGGAGATCTTGATGATCATTGGATGATGAGGTGATACTAAGATAAGATAGGAGGAAAAGAATGTTGAGAGTCTGAGTTGACATGAAGGGGGAGTATAGTATAAAGGGCTAGAGAGGAAGTAGCGGAGGGGATATTGGTCAGTGAGCTACTAAAGAAGAGTTTGAATGCCTGATTTGCATATTTGATCGATTGGATCTGATGTTTTGTAATCAAGTAGCGAATGTAACTTTGTAATTTGTTTTCCATTTTAGTATTAATAAAATTTCTCTTTTCTTCTTGCATTTTTGTTGTGCAAACCTATGTGTGTTATGGTGATTTTTCATTTGTAAGGGAGTACCCTTCATCAAGTGGTATCAAAGCAAGTGTTATTGAGTAAATTGATCACCAAACATGAGGCAGTTTGCAATAGGACCTATGAGTGTAGGTTGAGATCAAAATGCCTCCTTGACTTGCCCAACATGGTAGAGGTAGAGGCAGAGGTGGTGGAGGAAGAGATCCTCCTAGATATGAAATTAGAGACATTAGAAGGCAATTACAAACCTTGTAAGAAGAGGTTTGTACAAGGGAAGTGCATTGAGAAAGAGATGACAGTGAAGATGAAACTGAAGAGGAAATGGAAGAGGAAGAATAGGATCAAATGGATCTTGAAGAAATGAGGTTGCTGAGGGAAATATCCAAACTTGGAAAGAAAGCTAAAATGGAGGTTTCAACTTTTAGTGGAAGTTTGAATCCTAAAGAGTTGATAGATTGGATCAATGACATGGAAGAATATTTTGAGTTTGAGGAGATGGAAGATCGTCATTGAGTGATGTTTGCAAAGACAAAGTTAAAAGTTCTTGCAAGTATTTGGTGGAAAGAGATCCAACTTGAAAGAGGAAGACAAGGGAAGGATAAATTTTTTAAATGGGATAGAATGGTGGCAAAGCTGAGAAGTAATTTATTCCAGTTGATTATGAGTTAGAGCTGCTCAAGAAGATGCAGAGTTTGAGACAAGGAATGAGGATAGTGTTCAAAATAATACACAAGAATTTCATAATTCAAATAGGACATTACATGAGGAAAATAAGGAGAAAGTTGCTTGTTATATTAATGGTTTGAAGCCTAGCATACAAGAGGAATTGACTCTAGTAAGAATGATCACTAATGAGGATGCTTATTAGTTTTCCTTAAAATTTGAAGAATGACTGAACAAAAGATTTGGAAGCAAACAAAGAGTTGGAGGCTGCAGTGGAAGGGCTAGAAGACAACCATATGGAGGTCGAAGTGGAGATGAAAAGAAGGGAAAAGGATACAATACCAATTAAGATCAGAAAATAGATGACTCATATTAGCCTCATGATCAAAATAGTGGAGACCGAAGAGGAAAAGGAAGATTTGGATGAGGGCTAGGAAGAGGAGGATTTCACGGAACCTGTTTTCAATGCAAAGAAGGACATAGAGCCTTTGAGTTCCCTCAACATTAAGGAAGAACAAGCAGAAGACCTGAAGGCAATGTGCGAGTTTCCCATGTAGATGAAGATGATCAATCTTTACATTCTAAAGATGTTGTAAGGGATGAGTCCCTTGTTTTTTGAAGAGCTTTGTTGAACAAGGAGAGGGAACTAGACTAAGGAGAGAACCTATTTCGCACTCAATGTAAGTGTGAAGGTAAATTTTGTAATGTTATCATTGATGGAGGTAATACAAAAAATCTTGTGTTAGAGGAAATGGTCACTAAGTTACAGTTAGAAAGGAGAAGGAATCCAAGTCCATATTAGATTACATGGTTGCAAAGGGACCAAAGGGCTTTGGTCAATGAGCAATAATTGATAAAGTTTAAGATTAGTGATTATAAGGATGAGATTTTGTGTGATATCATACCTATGGATGTTTGTTACATGTTGTTAGGAATACCTTGGTAGTTTGATCAATGAGAAGTGCATGATGGTCATGCTAACACTTATTCGTTGACAAAGAATGTTTTTCATCATAAGCTAAAGCCCCTGAAGGATGTAGGAGAAAAGGTATGCAGTAACACATGATTTTTTTTGGTCGATGGAAGAAAATTCCTAGAAGGTATGAGACATGAGCATATGTGTTTTGCATTGATCCGTAGAGTTTATAAGGAAGGTGATAATGATGTACCTGTAGAAGTTTCAGATTTGTTGAAAGAGTTTCAGGGTATTGTTTTTTATAATGTACCTAATGGTTTTCCTCCAGTAAGGAAGAGCAATCATCAGATGGACCTGATTCCTAGAGCTAATTTTCCAAATAAGGAAGCTCATCACATGACTAGTAGAGAGCAAAGAATTGAATAAACAAGTGCAATAGCTGTTGTGAAAAGGATTGATCAGGGAGAGTTTGATTCCATGCATAGTACCTATAGTATTAGTGCCAAAAAAGGATGGGGAATGGAGGATGTGTACAAATTCTAGAGCCATCAACAAGATTACTAGATCAAGGATCAGTTTCCCTTGCCAAGGATGGATGACATCATTGATTGTTTGAGTGGAGCTAAGTACTTCACGAAGATAGATCTAAAGAGTGGTTATCACCAGATCCGAATCAGAGAAGGAGATGAATGGAAGACAAAATTCAAAACCAAAGAAGGTTTGTATGAGTGGTTAGTCATGCCTTTCGGGCCAAGCAATGCATCAAGCACATTCATGTGGCTCATGAGCGAAGTATCGAAAGAGTTTTTGGGTAAGTTTGTTATTATTTACTTGGATGAAATTTTATTTTTTAGTAATAAATTGGATGAGGATCTAATGCATATCATTTTTTTTTGAGAGGTTGAGGGAAGAAAAATTGTTAATCAACTTGAAGAAGTGTTGTTTTGTGAAACGTGAGTTGGTTATAACCTAGGGTTTGTGATCTTAGCAGAGGGTCTTAAGATGGAACCAAAGAAGGTGAGAGCTATTGTTGAATGGCCTACACCAAGGAGTGCTACAAAGGTAAGATATTTTCATGGTCTAGCAAATTTTTATAGGATTTTTATCAAAGGTTTCAATAGTATTTGGGAACCCCTAATGAAAACAATGAGAGGGGGTAGAAAAGAATTTAAATGGAGTACAAGAGCTACACAAATTTTTAATTTTCTAAAGAATAAATTTATGGAGCAACCTATTTTGGCACTTCCAGATTTCAATAAGGTATTTTAGGTAGTCTATTATGCCAATGGTAGTGCCATTAGAGTTGTTTTGAGTCAAGAAGGTAAACCCATTTCCTATTTTAGTGAAAATTTGAATGATGCAAAGAAGAAATATTCTTTTTATGATCAGGAATTCTATACTATAGTTCAAAATTTGAAGAAATGGAGACATTATTTGTTTTTTTAATTTATTGATCATTAGGCTTTACAGTATTTAAGTAGTCAAGGAAAGTTGAATCATAGGCATTTGAAATGGGTTGAATTTATAAAAAGTTACACATTTATTTTGAAGCACAAGAGTGGAAGATCGAGCAGGGTTGCAAACACCTTGAGTAGGAGGCAAAATTTGTTAACAAAAATGCAAATTTATGTAGTTGGGTTCAATGAACGCAAGAGTTTGTATCCTGAAGATCCTAATTTTGTAGAGGCTTGAAAAACTTGTATGGAGCCTATCACTCTAGATAGGACGAGATGGTTGGATTTTACAATCCAAGATGGTATGTTGTTTCAAAGGAATTAGTTGTACATTCCAAGGAGTTCTATGAGAGAATTTTATCAAGGAGAAAGATAATGGAGGATTAGATGTAAACTTCAATCAAGATAAGAAAATTGCTATTGTT
>VDFB02271358.1:618747703-618813770 GCA_007258455.2 Sequoia sempervirens | reverse complement strand
GGACCCGCAACTTGGTGTCATCTGAGACAACGAAGTCCCGAGTCCACAACTGGAAAACCAACAAAGAATACCTAACATACTAGGGATCATGGTTCAAGATTTCCTGAACATGACTAACCTCTACAAAGTGGAATAGAAGAAACCCTTGGTTAAATTTTGGAACATATCAAGGTGGACCCCATGAGGGACCCAGGCCTTGTTGACCCATTCTTTAAGCACACTTTCGGGGGGAGTCCTCCCAAGAAAATACCCAACAAGGGTATGTTGCTCAAGCCATTAACAAGAAGAATCAAAATTAGGAAAAGGTAAAACCACATCAACTGGGAAGTAAAAAGACTTACCTCATGAAACACTTTCAGAAAAAAAATTTGAGGTTGTTTGTTTGGAGGAGGAGCCATAGAGTAGAGCCGTTGAACCGCCAACACTAGCATGAACTACTGGGTTAGAGTGGTTGAAGGCATATTAAAGCAAAAAACCAACACTAAATGCGGTCGTACACATAAGAAAAGAGAAAAATCTTGTGCAAAGAGTGCAATATGATGCAAGAGGGGCCAAGAATGACCACTGACACAAGAAAACCCTAGCTGAGCTCATACACCCAGAAAGATATTTTTTCACTAGTAGACTTTTTGATGCATTGGTTGTTTTTAAACTTGAGATTACCTATACATTGGGATTCCTAGGGAAGTACATGTTTCATTTGAGAAATGTCTTGATATATATAGATAGTGACAAATGACACAATCTTGTACAATGTTGGATGTATTTAGCTAGCTATTATCTATTCCTATTTGTACATATTCATTATGTATTGAAATATTTAATTTTTATGTGCACATATCCCCAAACATTTAATGCATTAATCAAATTATCACTTTTTTAGCACACTTATGAGCATCTATTTATTATGCACTTTGATCTTTCTCCTTGGTACATCTAATATGGCTTCATGGTTATAAATATGTGTACATGCGAGTTAAAAATAATGTCATCTTAAACAAAATTTAGGGATTCAAATTTGGCCCCTGGATCTCATTTTCCTTTCTCATCCAAACCCAACAAAACATAAACTTGTTTGGTTTAATATCATGTGCTATTATTTATAGATATTTATTGATTTTTAAATTTATAATCACAAATTCTTAATGGGTATGCACACTACTATTTTTTAATGGGATAGAGGCTAAGTAAAACTGGATCTATTCATTTGATAGGTAGATCACACTTTCTAAAGTAGAATTTCAAAATAGTTGAAGGCTTCATCACATTGGCACGATTCTTAGTATTAAAAAATTATTTTATTTAGGAATTTATTTTGTTGTTCTTAGAATATTATTATGAAAAAAAAGATAAGCTTGCTTAGGTAGGACTCAATTTGAATGGGTTTTTTCTCCTACATATATAGACATCTTCAAACCTGTAACTTGAAGGTCATTTATACAACCACACACTATTAAAAAACATCATAAAAAATAAAAATCTATTCTAAATAGAAAATAATTTAAATTTTACTTTAAATTTACTTTATGAAAATTTAAAATATACAAGAATAAATATCTTAAATACATCTAGATATAGAAACGAACCATAAAAAATTCCTTTTTATTCTATTTAACAAAAGAACTCCAAACTTATCTCTAAATTTCCTTTAATTAGATGTATTTAATATTTAACTTAGTTTTAATATATTTTATTCAAGTTTCAACTAAATAGCTATAAATATCTATAAATGTATTTCTAAATATAATGTAAATAAAATATTAAAATTAAAGACTATCACCCTACAACAAATATTTGTTTTCTTATAAATGTTTGTGATTCTATTACCCAATTTATTTTTTTAAAGAATATCATATTTAATACAAATTGCGCCTGAGTGGAGCTACGGGAAAACCGATTCTTTGAATCTTCTAGTACTAAGCAGGTGATGGCGATGATCCGCTGGCGTCTGTGTGGGTCACTGCCCGGCCTCGCATTAAGAAAAAGCGGAGGAGCCGAAGAGAGGAGGACTCCCAAAAGCGCATGGATGACCTGTAAAAGAATATTCTAGTCCCTCCCTCAAGTATTCCGGCTTCACACCAAAGATAACCTCAAGGATGCAGCTGGGTCTAGTGACATGAACGGTGGGCATCGTAAGAAGTGGGCCTCACTGTTTGGGGTTAAACCCAATGGTAAGTATTCTTTTCCCCCAATGTGCAATATCTCCAACCCTTCAGTTGGTAAATTTGCAATCTCTATTCCTGACGAGATCATTGATCTTAATATCGCAATAATGGAAAACTCCCTGGTTGGAAAATTCATGGGCCAAAGGCCAAATATTGAGATTGTTAGGGATTTCGTCAGAAAAAAATGGAAAACAAATGGTAGTGTTTCTGTTGCGGACCTCCCTAAAGGGTTCTTTGCTTTTGAGTTCTCGAACTTGGATGATATTAAGGCTGTTAGATGCGGAGGACCATGGGTTATTGGGAAATCCACTCTTGCACTTAAAAAATGGTCCTCAAACTTAGATCTATCGGATTCCATCTTTGAGAATGCTCTGGTTTGGGCTAGGCTTCATGGTCTCCCTCTAGAATATTGGAATGAGGATGTGTTTAGGGGGATTGCAAGCTCCTTTGGGGAGCTTTTATCGATTGATCATATGACTGCTGCTAGAAGAAGACTGGTGTTTTCCAGAATTTGTGTTGGTGTCTCTCAGGATGCTAATCTCCCCTCCTCTGTTGAGATCCTTTTGAAACTCGGCTCTTGGTCACAAGCTATTGAGTTTGAGACCATCCCTTTCGCCTGCTTCAACTACAAAAAATTTGGTCATTGGGCGAAGCATTGCCCCCTGAAGGCAGTTAAAGAAACGGAAAAACCCAATAGGGACTCAAAATTTGTATGGAAAAAGAAGCAGGAGGAAAAATGTGTTACAGAGATAGTGGGAAAGGTTGCTGAAACCCCTGACATCCTCTCGAGTGAAGCTGGAATTGTAGGCCCCACTGTCCTGGCCCCTGAAGCTCTTGCCTTTGAGTTCAAGGCTGGCCTTCACGATAAAGGAGAAGGAATGGACTGCACTGTTGGTACCTTGGCTCTAAGAAATATGGATGGATCTCAACACAAGATGTCTGAAGAAGCTGGAAATGAAGGCTCTGCCACCCAGATCCCCCAAGTTTTGTTTCTGGAACTTATTGCTGATTCTCAGGTCAAAGAGGATAGTGTGGAATGGGAAGCAGGGAATTTAGCCCTTAGTAAATCGGATGATTCTTTTACTTCAGAGAGGAGCCCCCTTTTTCGAAACCCTATGACGCTAGGGCTGGATGATATTTCTTCTTAGGGTCTCTCTATTGAGGTAGGCATTCCTTTGGTTGTGTCTCCGGTTGGGACAAATATCCCAGGAGCTGAATATTGCTTGGATTTGGCTTCTTTTGATGTTGTTAAAGATACTTTCTCGGATCCTAGCCAAGAAAGAATTCTTGAAAAAAGCAACTCCCTGCCTTCCGGGAATGGACTTATGAATACCCTCCCTTGGGAGCAAAAATTCCTTTCTGATAAAGAATGGGATTCCAATAAAGAATCAGACAGTCAAGAGGATACTGATAGAGAAGAGGTGCTTTCTAAGAAAAAGAAGAAAAAATCAAAGATCAAAAACAAAATCACCCCCTGTGGGATTTCAACAAGATCGAGAGCAAAAGAAGACTATGGGGCAATCTCTGTGGCCAAAGGAAGAAAAACCAAAAACCTGATAAGAGAGCACCATAGCTTTCAAGAAATTGCGGATGGGTTCCAAAAAACCATCCCGGAACTCCTCCTCTCACCTAAATTCCCATGAAGTTATTATCTTGGAATATAAGGGGACTAAATAATCCCCACAAGCAGGATATTTTACACAATTTTGCTTGGGACCAGAAGCCTGATATTCTCCTCAATCAGGGAAACCAAAATGTTAAGATAAAAGGTTGAAAAGATCTCTTTGTTCCAGCACCGCTCCATTCAGGGCAGTGATTCTGTTGGGGCTTCTGGTGGGGTTGCGACTTTTTGGAACTGTATGGTCATAAGAGGTGATCCTCTTTTTTCTCATCCTAACCATGTTGCCACTAGATTTACTCATATTAGAGACAATTTCAACTGGATTCAGTCTAATATTTATGCGCCGAACTGTAAAAAAGCTCGGAAGGTTTTTTGGAAAGAGTTGGCTGCCTTCCAGAATATCTTTCAAAATGACCCCTAGGTTGTCATGGGAGATTTTAATTCTCCTCTCCTTTAGGGTGAGAAGTTTGGAGGGTCTCAGATTAATGAAGAAAGTAAAGAAGATCTCTTGGATTTCATCAACAATCATGCCTTGATCGATCTGGACTTGCAAGGTAGCTCTTACACTTGGTCGAATAGAAGAATTCTGTCGGATTTGATCCAGGTGAGACTTGACATAACCCTTGTTTTTGACATCTGGTTTTTAAATTATTGCTGTTCTTTGAAAACCCTCCCTAGGATTGGTTCTGACCATTTCCCTATTAGTTTCGTTGCTGACCCCTTAAAGATTAAGAGGAATACCCCTTTTCGCTTTGAGAAGATGTGGCTTTCCCATCCTCTCCTCCGAGAGGAAGTTAGGAAATGGTGGAATATCAAAATTAAAGGTACTGCTTTGTTTAGAATCGCCAAAAAACTAATAGAAGTTAAAATGAATCTAAGAAAGTGGAAAAAAGAGTCTTTTGGCAATATCTTTCAAATCAAATCTGATCTTCAGTTTAGGCTGTCTGAAATCCAAAACAAAATTCAGAAGGAAGGCTATTTGTTTGAAACTAAGGAAAAGGAAAATGAGATTCTCTCAAAACTTCATGAGACAATTACTAGAGAAGAGGAATTTTGGAGACAAAGATCTAGAGCTCTTTGGCTAAAAGCTGGAGATAAAAATACTAGATACTTTCATGTTTCAGCTTCTAAACATAGGGATGCTAACAAAATTTCTAAGATTGTGGTTGATGGTAGAACTTATGAGGAGGAGGAGGAGATTAGAAGAGAAGTTCTTCTTTTCTTCTCGAATCTCCTGTCTGAGAAAGAGGACATTGATGTAGATGATCAAAATCAGCTGCTGGAGGCTATCCCCAGTATTGTTAATTCTAGAGATAACGAAATGTTAACAGCTATACCCACCAGTGAGAAAATTAAAAAAACTATTTTTTTCTTTTGAAGGAAGCAAAGCGCCTGGTCCTGATGGCTTCCCATTACTTTTCTTCCATTGGTTTTGGGACATTGTTAGGGAGGATGTTGAGAAGGCGGTGAAAGAGTTCTTCCGTTCTAGAAATCTGTTGAAGGAGTTAAATGCCACTTTCTTGGTCCTTATCCCCAAAAAGCCTGGTGTGCAGGATTTTGAAGGTTTTAGACCCATTAGTCTCTGTAATTCCTTCTATAAAATTATTTCGAAGGTGCTTACCTCTAGGCTTCTTATTATTTTTCCCTCTATTATTGCCCCTCAACAGAATGGATTTGTGCCTGGAAGACAAATACTTGACTCTATTGTCCATGCTCATGAGAATGTTCATTCCCTCCTAGTCTCTAAATCGGAAGGTTTTCTTCTTAAGCTTGACATTTCAAAGGCTTATGACAGGGTGGATTGGAATTTCCTATTTAAGATCTTAAAATCCTTTGGTTTCAATGAGAGGGTTTTGCAGCTCATTGAACAACTCATTTCCTCTGTTTCTATGGCGGTCCTAATTAATGGTTCCCCTTCTACCTTCTTCCGGAGTTCTAGAGGGTTAAGACAGGGTGATCCCATTTCTCCTATCCTTTTCACGATTATGGCTGAAGTGTTAGGTAGAAACATGAGTAAATTGGTTGCTCAAAGATCTATTATGGGGCTTAAACCTTCATCGAACAATTTGATATGCTCTCATCAACAGTTCGTGGATGACACTTTGCTTATGGGATGGTCTGCTGTCTCAGAAGCTAAAGAGATGAAGAAACTGTTGGATACCTATGGTAGAGCTTCTGGTCAGGTAATAAATAAGCAAAAAAGTTTGTTGTTCTTCTTTAACACTCCTTTGCATAGACAGAGAAAGATTGCTGGAATTCTTGGTTGTAAGATTGAGTCCCTTCCTGCTACTTATCTGGGGTTGCCCCTTTGTTCAAAACCTCTGGACACTTTCTGGATCTCTCTGGTTGATAGATTTGGGAAAAAACTCTCAGGTTGGAAAGGTGCTCGCCTAAGAAGGGCTGGAAAACTCCAGCTTCTTAAAGCCTCCTTGCATAATCTCCCCATCTATGCTCTCAGTATTTTTAAAATCCCCTCCAAATATGCTAAAACCATTGAGAAGATTCAAAAGAGATTCCTTTGGTCTAGAGTTGAAGAAAGAAAAAGAATGCCTCTTGTTGGATGGGATTTGGTTTGCAGATCTAAAAAGGAAGGAGGCCTGGGGCTAAGAAGAATTAGATTGTTGAATAAATCGCTCCTAGCTAAACAGATATGGAGACTTTTTTCTTCCTCTGGTGAATGGAGTGATATAATCAAAAGCAAGTATCTGCAGAACAATAACTCCCTCAAAGATCTTATTGAAAATCCCAATCTCCTAAAAGGATCAAGTTGCTGGAACTACATGTCTGATGGGATAAAGGTGGTTAAACTGGGATTGAAATGGCAGGTTCGCAATGGAATCAAGGTTAGATTTTGGGATTCAATTGTTGGCTGCGTGATGAACCATTGTCTCAGGATGGGAATCTCAGTAGATGGGTTGATTTTTGTAAAGATACCTTTGGCCTTTTTGTTAAAGACTATTGGCGGGATGGTAAGTGGATCAATCTCCCCTTGATTAATCCTGTGTTGATCCCTGTTTACTCCTCCTTGAATGCCATCAGACTTTGCTTTAATCAGGAGGATAGACTTATTTGGAGATACGAGTTGTCTGGGTGCTTTTCTGTCTCTTCTGCCTTTTCCAGGATTTCCCAAGCTCTTAACCCTCCCCCCTATGTTCGCAAGCCTGGACTAAGCATCTCCTTCCTAAGGTTAATATTTTTTTCTGGTCCTTGTTGCAAAACAAAGTTCTTACTATGGATAATCTTAGGAAAAGAGGATTTCTGATCCCCAATAGATGCTACCTCTGCAAAAGCAATGCTGAATCGGCTAATCACCTCTTTATTCATTGTCCTTTCTCCTCCTTGGTTTGGGACAAACTTCTAAAATGCTGACATTTCTCTTAGGCCCCTCCGGAGTCAGTTGAGGATTTTTTTGTTCAATGGAAACCGCCCTCTTTCAACCCCTTTATTAAAAAACTTTGGGCCTTCTCGTTCCCCCATATGACTTGGGGAATTTGGAAAGAGAGAAACAACCAGATCTTCAGGGATAAGGAGTTTTCAGAGGAAATTGTGTTTGAGAGAATTCTTAGAATGATCAAGGAAAATTTTTCTATTGTCCCCTTCACGAAAGATAAGATTGATACTGTGGTTTGCTCCCTTTTTGATAGCCTGATTGCTAGGGAATGGAGAATTAGTTGGGATATCTCCATTGCCCCTAATTCTACCAAAAAATCTAGGGATGG
The DNA here is from genome assembly GCA_007258455.2 of Sequoia sempervirens. Lineage (NCBI taxonomy): Eukaryota > Viridiplantae > Streptophyta > Pinopsida > Cupressales > Cupressaceae > Sequoia > Sequoia sempervirens. The sequence continues at coordinate 618,806,265 of VDFB02271358.1, read as the reverse complement.
AGTTTGCTGGAGTTTTCCTATGGAAGGATGGGCTAAAGCCAACTTTGACGGTGCGGCCAAAGGAAACCCAGGAAAGGCTGGGTGTGGAGGGGTCTTAAGGGATTCGGCAGGTAACTTTATGGGAGTTGTTGCCTCTCCTTTGGGGGTCCTAACCAATCACGTGGCAGAAGCGGAAGGGGCTTATTACATAATCAACTTGGCTGCGGGAATTAAATGCAAAAATCTATGGCTTGAAGGTGACTCGAAAAATATTATTGATAGCCTTTGTGGCAGATCCTAGCTTGCATGGTCGATAAAAATTGGATTGATGATTCTAAGGCCTTAGTAACTTCGAAAAGATAAAAATAACTCATGCTTACCGTGAGGCGAACGCAGTTGCTGATTCTTTTTCCAATGAGGGAGTTAAGAGTGACAAATTCCTTACGTGGAATAAAAAGACCGAACTCCACTCCAATGTTCAAGCTCTATTGGAGTTCGATACGGTGAACAGAAAAAAGGCGGCGTCTTGTCATAATGAGTAAGGTACGAATCATGAATAGCAATATCCAAAGATATAATGGGGCTGAGTGGATTTGGATGATAAATTATCTTCTTTGGCACGCTTTGTGGGTCCTGAGAAGCAAAGGAACTTTCTGGAACAAGACTTCTATCTGTAACAGTATTCGAACTAACACTACTAAAATGGGTGGGGAACGGAAGAGGGTGGAGCCTACCAGCTTTGAATCACACACCAAGAATGCCAAAGCTTCGAGTAAAATTAGAAGGGGTGGATTACTTCTATTCATTGAGAAACTCCATGGCCCTAAGGAGGATATTACAGATTTCTTTGAGAAGAACTAGAATAATGGGGAGGTTCTCCTTTTTGGGAGGAAAGTTCAAATTGATGAAGCCCTGATTGTGGAGGTCACGAGAATTCTGATGGAAGAGCACAAATTCTTTAGAGACAGGAAATTCTCTGATGAACCTGTGTTGAGGTTTCCCAAATCTGAAACGGAGAAACAAAATATGGTCAAGATGACTAATAGTTACTATGAAGTGGACACTATAAAAGCTTTGTGGAGAAAAGTGCTATGGGTTATCATGGAGTACATCACGCTCGACGATCGCTTCACTAGGGTTTATGGATATCACTTCGTGCTGCTTAATCACTTCTGGCATAAGGTGCGTGTCTCTATCCCCTTCTTCTTGCCCTGTTCTCTGAGAAACAACTTTTCTGATCATAGAAGAAGCCCTAAAAGATACCCGATTCTTCACACGGGTCTTTTAAGACTCATTTTTGAGCACTTTCAGAATATGCCCGCCCTTCCTAACCTTCTAGCTCCGTTGGAGCTTGACGAAGATGATACTGAGCCTAGCATTTCTGAAAACAAAGCTTCCCCCGACTGTGTCCAGAGCCCTTCGCCTCCTTTGCCCCCCCTTCTCCCTCTGGTCGCTCCCCTGAACCTTCTGGTGCCTGCTTTGTTTCTACCTCTGGCCACACTAACCCTAATGCCAATTTGGCTCGCTATAGCTCCCCGGTTAATAAGCTTGTTTCCTACCCTGATGACTCCTCTGCTGTTTTTGCTAAGATGGCCGGGGCTAGTCTTGAGGAACTCCATGCCCCCCAAAATATTCAACAGGAGAACTTTAGCCCCCCGAGAGGTGCGGAGTCGGTGTTTTTTGGGGTCAATCCTGAAAGTGACCCCCCTTTTGAATTTGTTGGTAATGCCAAGAGCTACTCCCGGGACCAGTTCAATTCTGCCAAATGGGTTTTTCATGAGATAAGTGAGTTGAAAACAAAAAATTTGTCTCTTCATAGCAAGCTAGGGGAAATTGAAGTTAAAGTCACTGGGCTTATTCAGCTCGAAGCGGAGAAGAACAACAATATGAAGGATATTCCTCAAAAGGATAGCACCATCGAAAATGATATTGAAAAAATCAAAGGAACCATGAAAAAGATTGCCGAGCAAAATTGTAGAATTGCCAGACATAACTCTGTTATCATCAAGGCTATGTCTGAAAGACTGGAGAAAACCCAGAAGAGAGCTCTGATTGTCGACCTTGATAAGGAGAAAGACTAGGATGAGGAAGCCAGAATATCCAAACGTACTAGATCTAGCACAAAAAGGAAAGCCCAGACCACGCCTAGTATGGCTCAGATTTTTATGGAGGGGGTTCAGGAAATGGTGGACTTGGAAGAGGTTGCGGATGAGCTTCTGAACTCTATGAATTAGTGGTGGTCGGGCCCTGCTTCTTCTGTTTGCTGGCCTTTTGTTGGTCTCTTTGAGGCTTTTTGTTGATGCTTGCTGATGCTGGTTTTTTTCTCTCTGGCAGTTTTTTTGTTTTTCGGACCTCTGTTTTGGTCTTTTCCTATATTGTTACTTCGTGGTTTCGGGTCCCTGTAAAACCCATTTATCCCCCTTTTATCAAAAACATAAATTTTGTAATTACCATAAGAAAAGGTCATACTACCAACAAATGCATAAAATTAAAAAATAAATCAAATACCTAATTGATCAAGGAGACATTGAGATAGAAGGGAGCATATTGTCATCACCCAACAAGCAATTAGGGATATACAAATATCAATTGAAGATTTAGGTTTTTTAAATAGCTATTTCTATTCAATAAAATATTTTAGGGTTTCAAAATAGTTGTTTAGGTTTCAATTGAAGATTTGAGGGTTTCAAAATAGTTGTTCAAGGTTTCAATTAAATATTTAGGGTTTCAAAATAATCATTTAGGGTTTCAAATTAAAATTTTTTAAGTTAAAAAAACCATATAAAATTTCACTATATTGATCAATTGAAAAATCAATGATCTAGTATTGAAAAGTACCTGTTAAATAGAAAATTTTCTAAGTGGTCGGTGTAACAAACCTCTGTTTGAAGACACATGGCAGTTTGACTACAAGTAATTGCTTCTAAACCCATTTTTTACCATTTTTGATGTCAATGAGAGCCCTATTGAAGTCGACTTGAGAGCACTATGCGGATTGCACTACTTGGATAGTGAAAGAAAAATGACTTCTAAAAGTCATTTCACTATTTTTACCTTTTCTTCTTAACACCAGAATAATACCTTTGTTCGAAGGTCACCATGTTTTTTAGGATGACAGAAAGAAACCTTCAAATGAAGGTAACCTTCATTTGAAGGTAAGCCTTCATTCGAAGGTAACCCTTCATTCAAAGGTTATGTCTGCACTATCTTCGAATGAAGATACTTTCATTCGAAGGTGTTTGGATGATTTGAGTGTCCAACACTTTCAAAAAAGTGTTGACATACAATTGGGACTCGTTATTGTAAGTCCGCTCACTTGAATTTGGCAAGGTGATCCTCAATGGTGGGGACGTTATGAGAACTGAAGGAAGTTATTTATTCATCAAATGGAAATACTTAGAAATAAAAAATGCACATTGGTTTTGGTGGTCTACCAATAGTATTTAATTTTCTTTTTTTAATGATCATATCGCGATTGAAGATGTTTTTTAGCACAACCATACCATTATAGCCTCCTTGTTTCCATTTAAAGGCTCTACACCAATTGACTTATGTGGCCTCTTAGAATAAACTACTCTTGGTTATATAAAATGAGCCTCCCAATTGAATTAGTGAAAGTCATGAGAATTTAAGAAAATCAATTATATACATCAAATTCAAATGCTTTGAAATAAAAAATGTACATTGATTTTGGGAGCCTATCAATGATATCCATATATTTTTTTGTTTTCATAATCATGTTGACCATTGAAAATGTTTTTTATCATATGTCATGCCATTGACCAAATTGAAAATGTTTTAACACAACCCTATCATTACAATCTCAGACTGTGACTGCCATCTAAAGACTTTTCTACCAATTTATGTGGATTCTTTATAATAAACCTTCTTAATCATAACATTAGAATAAACTATTCTTAATCATGGCACATGAGCCTACTGATTGACATATTGAATCAAACAATGAATGAGAAAAAATTAAAAACCAGGAATCTCAAAAACCAACAATCGTGGCACTATTAAATTCCCCATCCTAACGTAAAAGCACTACGAACGAGGTACTTCAAACAATTAAGGATCACAAATAACAAATAGTTGGTAACGTTGTAGGTCAACGGATACAATTTAAGAAAAACCCATTAAAATAAATACTGTTTCAGCCCCTCCATGCTAGTGTAATTATATCTCTCGGGATAATCATTCTATTCTTTTTCCATTGTTAAATTATGACGATGATCCTCTTCTGCCCTCTTCCATGGTCGCTGCAATGATTATGATTTTGAAAATTTGCTTGTGTTGAGACTGTGTTTTGGAGGATGCCAACTGCAATTCGGTTCTTTGCTTTGATTATTCTATCATGCAGACCACTTTTTAATATTTTAAATAGTTTTATTAACTTCATTTTAACCTATTTTCACAACCTTAAAAAGACATATTAAAGTAAAATTTGTAAATAGATTTGCATATACATTGCTCCACAACTGACACAGATGGATGGTTATTCACAGCAGAAACTAGCAATTAACATGCAAGGCTGATGAAACCTCTTAAATCCATTATTACATATGTTTATTTCTTTATTGAAAATCTCTTTATTCGCCACAGTTATTAGCTCTTGAAACTTCATGCATTTTTAGATGGCGTAGGGGGCGCCGGGGAGATCTGGTGGAAGATGTTCATTGGATGACTTCACTGGGTTTCCTTGAGGAGTTGGCGGTGTATACCTTACTCGTCTTGCCACCCTAAGATATCGACCATTGTTTCCTTCCATCTCACTAATCCATCACCATTTGCAACCCCTGAAATCATAAACAAAGTGTCCGTGAATTAGTTAAAACTGCAGATATTGTACTAGAAAATAAAGACAAGTGGCACTGAGAAGAAAAGAAAATGAATGCCTGGTGAGATGTGTATGAGGAGCAGCATGAGAAGTATAGAGCAGCATATGATCTTGATCTCTGATCCATATTTGAGAGTGCTGCAAACTATCTTACAAAATGTGTATATTGTAGGGGGCGTCCATATAATTTACGGTCAACAGTCAACTTATTTTTAATTATATAATTGATCACTTGATTCGTTTTACAACCCATCTCCTCCTCATTTACAGTGAAGTAACATGAAACAAATGCGGCGAAAACCTCATTTCATTGGTAGTTGAAAATCTTAAAACATTGACAATAACATAATGGTCTTTAGATCAAGTGGGCCGTCCAACAACCCTTTTTATATTCAAATATTGACTAATGTTATATTTTTGTATTAATATATTAGAAAATATAATTCATAATTTACATAAAAGGTGGGTCAAAAGGAATCATACTTTGAAAAGTCTACGTTGAAATTAAAAAGATGAAATAAAAGTGGTTAAATTGTTAAGTCATCAAGATTATATTAGGAGGAGGAGGGGAATTATAATTAGACAGAGGCCCCATGCATTTGGAAGATTGTGGCCATTAGTAATGTGCTCCCAATTCGTGGTGGAATTGTGCTGGTATTTATTTTCTTCTTGTTCAGTAGTGGCATGCATAGGTGAAATGACAAGATCTAAGGTGGAAAATTTTCTATTGTCTAGCAAACTAGCATGGCCACACTAAGAAGTGAAGGAAGACCCACATGTTAGAGGAGTTCATCCATGTCGAGGATGTAGAGAGCCTTGGGAATCATGATGACCATGCTTGGAGCTATAACTTCAAGCACATTGCGCCCACATGGTAGAGATGCACGCTCCCATGGCAAAGTAAATTCAATTATACTCCCATTATAAAAATATTTTAATTAGTTGATATGTGTATGGCGAATTTTTATATTCATGTTATTTCTTATTTAGTTTTTTTTAGGGGGTGGTTTGATACATAGATATATTGATAAATAGTGTAATTTTGTGGATGCCATTTACACATTTTCCTTTACTCTTACTACTTATCCTTCTTTCTATATTAATGTGCACCCTTATTTGTACACCCTATCCACTTATTTATTACTTACATGTTCAAAAATTTATTACCATGCACATGCTATCCATTATGATCAATCCCCTTTTTCCTAAGACTAGTTTGTAACAATGGGTTTACCCTTGTAATCATGAATTCATTCCACACTAATTTAAGATTTAAATTTGACTCACTTCCTACCTTTACCCTTTCTACCTAGAGCTAGCTAAGCACAAGTTTTTGTGATATGTTGTTGTCCTTGTATTTAAAGGCATGCAATGCGATTATTTTAATCATTGAAGAAAGAGAGATATATCATTCTGATAAGGTGGAAAAGTGAAACCCTAGGACTTCACCCTAGGATTTCATGGGTTCTTTTCCACAAATGTGTGTGGTCTCTTATCATTTAAATTCAATATTAGCTAGGATATAAGATTGACTTGAAACTTGAAAGGTGAGCCAATCAATCATAGGATCTAAATTTAGGGACTTTGAAATAAATTTTGTATGAAATGTAATGATGCAACCAATTAATGATGAAAATGTACTACTCTGACATAAAAAACAAAAACCTGGAAAGTCAGAAAAATTTGATGTTGAAAAAAAGACTGAACAGACTTGTGTGCATCTGTCATATAAATTTAGAGCTGAATTTTTAGGACTAAGTTTCCCAAGGTGATTATGTCCTAGTAACTGAATTTGAAATCTATCTTCGTAATCCTCAGGAGTTTGATTAGAGGCTTCTTCCTTTCGGATCTCACTGTTAGGTCTTCATCAATGTAGTGTAGGAAAATGCATACCCTTGCATTTTCACACTTGTTTGGGCTTTCCTTGCTTTGTTTATCCCTATTTATGTCTTAATTGGTCCTATTTTGCATCCACAAGCCCAATGAAATATATATTTTTTATGGATAATCTCGACATACTTCAAAGGGTAAATGATAATTTAATGATTGTGGCTGAGTTTCCCTGGTTTTTGGGTCAGGACTAAGACACCACCTAAGGAATATTTGTCCTCCAAAGGTCTTGGGACCTTGATTTCAAGTGTCCCTTAAAGTGGCACCTTTTTGGAGTCTATGCCCCGATTTTCATGCCTCAGGACTAAGATGCCACCTAGGGTGTCTTAGTCCCCCTCAAGTTATTTTCAGGATTTAATTTCAAATCTTGGTGGGATTTAACCTCCTTTAATTAATGATTTCATATGTCATCTTGTTGTGGTGTAATTTCAAGATATTAAGCATAGATAAGTATAAATACAAGGTTCCTTCATTCATTTTAGAACAAGTATTTTGTGAGAGCATTCCTAATAGCATAATTGAGTTCACAAGAGCATTCAAGAGCAATCCATCAAGCATTTGGAGCCATCATCAATATTCAAGCATCATATCAAGGATATTCTTGCATCATGTGTATTTTTTAGCTAACATTTGTGATGTAGGGTTTTGATTCAATCAAGCATTTCAAGTCAAGATCTATCAAGCATTCAAGCATTTGAAGATCTACATTCAAGCTAGCCACTTCACACAAGTTTGCAGATTTCATGACAAGGGTTTGGTGAGTTATAACATTGCATTATTTCACTTCATTATTCTATTTCATTTCAAAGTTTAATTACCAACAAGGGGTTTGACCTAGGAAAACCCCCATTTACTAATAATCAACAAGTTTTTCCTCTGTTGCATGTTTGTGTTTACAGATTTAAGTTGAAGACTTGAAAATCATTTGAAGTGAAAAGTTGCAAAGTTGCAAAGTTTCATTGTAAAGTTGTCATCTTCACAGAAACACACCACCTACAGGCTAGATCCAAAAGTTTAAAAACCTGAAATTAGAGAAGAAGAAAGTGCAAACATTGATCCTCAGGATCACTTTTGGAGATTTCAGAAATTTTGATTGGGACTAACATGGTAGCAAGGACGTCTGAGTCCTCCAAGTGGAATTTTTGAGATTATTTTGAATCTTGTTCTGACATCTGAAGATTATGCTTTCCCCCTAAAAAAAAATAGTGGAACTAATAAGACAGTAAGGGCATCTTACTCCTCCCTAGCATATTTTAACAGTATTTTTGTATTTCCAGACTTCCCAGGTACACATACCCTAACTTTTTGTTGCTTAATTTGATCATTTGCACTCTTTATTTGGCTTGCATTACTAGGTTTTGTGAGTTGAATGTTAAAGTGTCTTTTCCAAGCTTTTTCTTGGTGGTGAACCCCTTAAAGCTTAAAGAACCCCTTCCTAGGTCTTCCTTGTTGAGAATTGACTCACCCTTTGGGTTGATAGTCAATCTAATTTAAGATCCTAGGACATATTTGAGTGACAATAGGGAAAATAGTTGTACATCCCCCACTCATTTTTCTTATTGTTCATTTTGGTGAACCTAACATTTTAGAACATTCATTCATTTTTTTTTGATTTGGGGTTCATTAAAGTCCTAGATCTAGATTGCATTCATTCTTGCATTGCATATTGCATTAGTTCAAGTACATTTAGGGTTTCTCACATTTGCATTAGTGAAAGTGCATATAGGTTGCATTTTTGTTTTCTTGCATCATTTTATCTCATTGAAAAACTAAATTTTCAATCATTCTAATTGCATTTAGAAACATTGTTATTGCATTCAAAATTGAAAAAAATACATTCAACTTTGCATTCAATTACTTTTCATTAGTTACTTTTTCTTGCATTCATTTGCTTGCTTTTTTGTTTCTAAACATCAGGTCCTTGAGTAGGCAACTTGGGAACACTGCAAAAAACTCATATTTTGCTATTTTTCTAAAAAAAACCCTTACTGGGACTAAAACACCCTTATTAGCATCTTAGTCCTTCTCTAGCTTTTCGGATCAAAACCCTCTTTGTGTTGTTTGTTGTCTGTTCTAGTACCTGGAACCTCAGAATTCCCCCAGTAGGACCAAGATGCCCTTAGTGGCATCTTAGTCCCTGTTGACTTACACTTTCCAGTTTTTAGGATTTGAAATTGCTTCTCTGTGCTTCTATTGGTTGCTTTCAATTTTTTTTTGTATAGTTTGCATAATCGCTATTATTTCAATTTCTTTCATTTCAACTGTAATTGTAAACATAGGATATTGTGTTCATTGCACTTTCTTTGGTTTATCACTTGCATGAGTTGTACTACTTGGTGTCCTACTATCAATACTATGGTTAGATGAAGTGCGAGACTCATGGCATCCCACGATAAAACACTCATTGTGGATCTTGGGTCATCTAGCTCTCTTACTTCTAGTGTTGGTACTAGTTCACTAGGTATGGGCTATACCTTTGATAACTCTTTTGCTATGCCTACCTTACCTACAAGTGCTATGCTGAGTGTTCAAACAATGGTTTATCATATCCCTCAAGAAAACATAATGAAAATGCATGAAGACTTAGCCAATTTACAAGATAGTGTGAGCACTGAAAACATTTCCAACACTGTTATACCTTCCATAGATAGTATTCACCGCATGATGGAAAGTGATGAAGGAATCGAAGTTGTGCGTAATATAGCTCAAATCTTTGGTAAACACCTTCCTTCCACCACCAATGGTGCTCAAGCTTCAAACAATGTGCAAATCCAAGGAGGAAATCAGACTCCTCCCCATTCAACCATAACCTCTATTCCCACCTATACAAATCCTCAAGTGACCACAACAATGCAACCAACTAGCAATATCTTTCCTACCTCACACATTTCCACTAGTGCTCCTTATACCTATGTGGCGTCTAACCTTATATCTCTTCTTGTAAGCAATCCATTCACTTATCCTCCAAACACATACACACCACCACCATACACACCTCCATCTCAAACCACAAGCAATGAACCTATCATCAACCACCTTTTACAAAGCCTTTCATCCATTCAACGTCAAGTTTCCACCATAAATCAAAATCAAAATGGTCCACCTTCATACTATGTCAAAAGTAACCCACTATCTTTGGAGATATTGAGAACTCCAGTGCTACAAGGTATAAAGATCCCTAGATTTTAGAAATATGGAGGAAAGGGAGATCCTACTAATCATGTTAATGCCTTTACTACTTTGTGTAGTGACTTTATCCTTGAGGATACACTTTTGGCTAAGATCTTTCCTCGACCCTTGAAAGACATTACCTTGGACTGGTTTTTGCATTACCAAATAACTCAATTCATTCATTTAATGAACTTGTTGAAGCCTTTATAATTAACCATTTACAAGTGCATATGGTTCTTGAAATGACATTAGCTGATTTGATGAGATGTGAAAAAAATGATGGTGAAAACGTCATTGACTTTATTTCATGTTACCAATCCATTTATTCCAAATCAATGTGAAGATTCCTGATTCTCACCTTGAGAAGATGTTCATAGAAAATTTACAAAGTAAGATATGAGACAAGCTTACCATGATGAAATTCCCTTCCTTCATGCACTTGTGCACCACCCTTCAAGATTATCAGAATTCCATAGGTAGTTGTGAAACAAAAACCACCTCTACCTGTCTTGAAAAGTTTGAATCCTCAAACCAAAACACCTACTAGCCTTTCATAAAACAAAATAAAAGTTTCCTTAAACTAAATTCTACCTTAAAACCTACCCAACAAGTTGATACCCAAGTAGCCGCTATAAAGAAGAGTAATCCTTATATCTTTGGCAATCCACAAATACAATTTACTCCCTTACCCGACACACTTCACAATATCATGACTCAGCTATTAAACAAGAACATTCTTAGGTCTTACCTCATGTTTGACCTCTTGACCCTAGCAAGTTGTTACCATCGAGCTTTAGACACAATGCCTATTGTGCTTATCACAAAAAAAAATGACATGATACATAACATTGCAAGCATCTTAAACATATTTTGCAATACCTCATTGATTCTAATCATATCCAAATTGGAGGTGTGAATGACAAAGGTAATAAATTTGTAGCTCCTCCTAACCAAAACTTGAAAATATTTACCAATCCCATGCCTAACCATAATCTTTCATTTGTTAAGGCTAGTGAAGCTAAGCCTGATGTGATGAGCATTGACAAAGATGATAAGAATATGAATAATAATGAACAAAATCCTATGGATGATGACCAAAGTCCTATTAGTACAATGATAGGAGTGATTGACATCGAGCCTTGTAAACAACAAACCATAATGCCTATTAATAGTACTTTCTCTTTAGAAGAAACAATCCAACATGCACCTGATGGTCCTCTTTACATAGCTGATAGAATCAATAATAGACCCACTCCTGGGATTTTAATTGATCCCGTTTGTGGAGAAAATGTGATCACAGAAGAACTCTTATATGTGCATGAACTTACTCAAGATAGATAAGATAAGCCGAAAGCATGGATTAAAATGCATGATAGTTTTGCCTGTGCTACGATGGGCTTGATCACACTCCCTTTACAAGTAGGACCGAAGAAATAAAATGTATCATTCTTCATCATCTCTAATTTAGATCAATTTCATGTGAAGTTAGGATACAAATGGCTTAGCTCCATGAATGTGGTCCCATCTATTGTTCGTAAGTGCTTAAATTTTCTAGTTGGCAATGAAATATTTACTGTGAACCATAGTGGCTTTAGACCTCCGTCTTCTAGTGGAAATTTTTCCTTAGACTATTTCTAGCCTGAGCCCATGGAACCTATAAGACCCCGTGAAGACTTCCTTTTCCTATCCTACCAAAATTTCAAAGAAAAATGCATAGCTCCAAGTTATCCCTCAAAAATTTTCCTCCACCTATGATCGAACCTCCACCCCTTGAAAGAAACAATATTGAGACTAACCAAGACACATCCATAAAAATCCCTTGCCTATTTCCTACATGTTGGTTAACATATTTGTCCTTCAAAAATAAATACAAAAAATGACTCAAGATGCCCAAAAAGAAGAACAAATAACACCAACGGTTGAGTCACTTGCAATGATATTTGCAAGTGCTCTCTGCTTATTTTACAAGGCACAACTACCTTCGAAAGATATGCAATGAATGGAAAATATTGGGGTATGATTTTAGCTAGAAAGCAGGAAAGGAATACTAATATCTACCCATAACCGTAAAAGTAAATGTGATGAATTGATTCAGAATGAAGTGAGTGCAAACAAAAGATACAAAGCCCATTTATTCCACACCCATGATGAGAAATAAGAAAAGAGTGAGCAGGAAATTTCCCCTTCAATAAATGAATTATTCTGCATTAAAAGTTCCAAAAATAATTGCACATACAGTTGATATAACATAATCAATATTGGAAAAGAATTGCAACAATCCAAAGTCTATTGACAATCAAAGAAAAATTTGCAAATACAAAGATTTGAAAACATCTTCATTTCTCCAATATATCAAAAGTGTGAACACCAAGGCTCGACACCCTATACAACCAACTGCATTGAAAGAAAAACCAAAAAACTACCCGTACTTCTCCTATTTATGGGAATAGCCAAAAGATGCCACTACTAGAAACTTGGAGGCCTATATATACATGCACTCCAAAACTGTTACATTACGAAAGTAACGGTCTTGAAAACGATCGACGACAAGGATCGAGAAATGACAACCGTTTTTTTAGAAAAGACATTATTATTCTCTATTGCAAAAATATTCTATGCATGTCACTAAACCGCTGGAGGTGCTAAAAACCTATAGAACTCCAATTACATTGCCATAACTAAATTGTTGAATTTAGCGCGTTCTTCTTCTTCTTTCAAAACAAGGATCACCCTGTTGTACTCGACATAGCTGGTTTTCTCCTTCTAGGATAGCAAACACAACTAAGAGATGATGTCAAATTGCTTTTCCTCTGGCCAACTCAAATCAGGTTGCAAAATAGGAACAAGTTCATCTTCCCATTCCTTTACATCACTAGGAAGTACCATTATGAGAAAACTATAGAATTGAAAAATACACTGCCACCTTCCCTTGCATGCAAGATTATTTAACTTCGGTGGTGGAAAGTGGTAATTTATTTGCTAACTAAAATGTGTCAAAACGTTTCACCAACTTTCTTATTAAAGAGCTATCCTTTCAGAAGATTTTTAAATATTACATTAAATTCTCTGTTGAGGTCTCAAGACATTTGAGAAGACATTCCTTAAAGGTGTCGTACAATTCATTAAATGCACTAACACTTTGGAAATGATATATCCTGCAGAGGTCACCTCGTCGCTACGAGCTAGAACTTTGTAACCATGGGTTGAAAGTTCTAGAGTTTCATGAATTGTCGATATTTTGACAACATAAAGCATCACTTCCAAAGGTTGCAAGAAGATTGGGTGATTTTGAAATTTTGAAACCTAGCGACTCGATTAGGGAACTTGACAAGACCAGGATAGTTATAATATTTTTCAAAGCCGCGACTTAGACATAAATGCACAAGTTTAAAAAATATCACATGAAAGGACAAGCTTTTAAAACAAATTGACTTCGAATAAAATTTCAAGGGGTAACACTACAAAAGGCCAAGAGAGCACCAAACAAGTCCTAATATGCCTGCTAAACAAATTTATAAAGCCAAAGAGAAAGTGGTTGAAAAAATTTCCATGTTTTCTCCCATTCTTCCCTCACAAGAAGAAAAGGAACCTATGGTTGACAAACCCACTCCTACACAAACAAAACTTGAAAACTGTAATAAAAGAAATTGAAATGCTAGAGAACATAGGCATAGATGTTGTGTTATTGCTCAAAAGATGTACACAGAGAACAACATAGAAATTGAAAAATCACAATTTGATTGAAGCAATAAATGATGATCCTCCTCCCTTACCAGAACCAACAGAACCTATGTCTCCAACACAACAAGGACCAACACCTTATATGGATATTATTATTCATCCTCCTATTGTGGTTAACTTGGATGATGATGAAGAAATTACTAAAATTAATGAGGAAGTGCATAATGAGCTGAATTTGTTATTCTCCTCAAGTCCATGAGCTTAAACGATAATTGTGGTGATCCTCCTAAATCGAGTGATGCACCACGTGTTGTACCTGGTGATTCTTCTAGTTCAACACTTGATTTTTTCCCTCTCACTAGTGATCTACATTTCGCATATACTGAACAAGACTCGGATGTAAATGACCTGCTGGATGGTTGATTCACATGTGCTTTATAGTCTTTTGGATTTCCTTTTTGCTTTGTTTTTGGTTGATTGCATGTGCGTAATGTGGTCCCTCGTAATGTTATATTTGATGTTTCCTCTTTATGTGCATTCCTCTATTTGTACCTGTATAGGAGCAAATTTGCACCCCTTACACAAATTCTCCTTTTACATTCCCTCACCTTAAAAAACCAAATTCAAAGGCGAAAATCCACATCAGCCCATTGCCTTCATTCCACTTAGCGTCTGTTTTGTGTGTCTGTAGAAGAATAATTGTTGGGGAAGCCCATGCAATGTGCAGAAATCCACGCTACGTGCTTATGTCCATGATGGATTCTTGTGTCTGAAGCTTGCAGAGGCATTACACTTCCCATTGGGGTCAATTTGTAATGCCCCTCTTCGACCAACCAACCTGAATATGGTCATTTTTTTCATCTCATCTTTAAAAGCACTCTTCATTCCTTCATTTCATCCCTCTAACCATTCAATTTAGCTCTCTACACAACCTTTCTAGCATTCTCAAGCATCCATCTCTCAAGCAACACTTTGGCACTCCATAACAGTAACAACAACACTCCATCAATTCCATGGAGCAAGTTTGGAACAACACCATTACAACAAGGGCTCGAGTCCTCTCATTTTCTCCTCCATTAGCTAGTGAGCTCTTGGTGGAGGTGGTAAGCATTTTCACTCCTCTCCTCTATGATTTGGTTGAGTAGCACATTACTGTTTTGTAGTGTTATTGTGTTCTTTACTTTCATTCTTCCTTTATCATATTTTTCTCTATAGTTTCTATCTTGGTTGTCTGTGGAGGTGGAAATACAAAAATGGGGGTCTAACTGAGGCATGCCCCTATACAACCCCCCAACAATTTTCCTCTTTCTTGTGTGTAGGTAGAAGTGCACACTTGGAGCTACCTAGTGAACATGCTCTTTTGTGAGATAATTTTTTGTCACCCTACCTTTAATCTATTTTCTTTATCATATTCACTTATATATCTCTTATTTCATAGTTTGGTTTTTCTCTCCTAAAATCATTAGCTAGGTTGTCAACCTATTTTTTGGTGGTTCACATTGTCTTTTTAGTCCTTTGGTCGTATGGATTCCAACACACCTGAGAAATGCCAGCGCGCCGCGTTGTTGTACTAGAACCACGCTTTCATCCTCAAGCAAAGAGCTACTTGAGGCACAGTGTTGGACCCCAAAACTGATTTCGGGTCTGCAAAGTGACTGAAGGGCCTTATAGTCCTCATCATTCTCATCCCTCATTTCAAAACACCCCTTTAAATTGAGGTAAGTTAGGGCAGCCTTCCACTCTTGGCTCTCCGTGGCCTACGGCCTTGAATGTGGTTGGTCCCCCTCTCTTACATTTTTGGTGAACCTGACATGAACCAACATCTTCCCATTCGTTGGTGTTGAGTATTTTCCCTTATACCTTGTAATTGTTGTGCCCTTGAGTGTTGTGAGGGTTTATGAGCATCACAACCTAGTCCACAACCTCTAGGTATATTGTTAGGAGAAGTGTAGGAAACCTTCCGATGGAGAGGGGGAAGGTCACTACTGGTTTCTCTATAGGAATTTTTGCTAGATCCGTCATTGGTCTTGCCACATAGGAGCAGTTGTCAAAGGGTGAGGTAGGATTCTTTAACGAGACCAACCATGTCCCCACTCCTCCTACATCTCCCACATCATCGTCGGTTGATGAGCATGAGGCTGTTCACATTCCTATATAATATGTCTCTGCCCTTAGCAAATGGTTGGGTGACTTGGAACATCACTTGGAAAGAGACCCAAAGTTGGCTAGGGCTGCCCGGGTTATCAGCAAACTAAAGTATATGGTGGGAAAAGACCGAACATGGATAGAAATATTGGCTAGTCTCTCTAGTCTAATTGATGCATGTGCTCCTCCAAACAATCCTAACATTGTACGAGGAGTCACTTTTGAAGACAATGAGAGACAACTAGAATAGTTGATGCCTCCTATGTATGTATACATGGCCGATATCGTACCCTCGATCAACATCCCCTCTGCCTCTGAGGAATCCGAAACTATCAAAGTGAATAAGATCCCCTTGGGTTTTAGCTTCACCCCTCCTATCAACTCTAGTGGTGGAGGTTTTGGTGGGATGATCGATGGGGGCTTTGGTAGTGGTGATGACTTCGGCAACGAAGGTGGTGCTAGTGGAAGTGGTTTCAATGGAGGTCATGGTGGTGGCTTTAGAAGCGGTGGTGGCTCTGGTGGAGGCCCTGCTAGTGGTAGTGGCTCTGGGAGTGGTTCTGGTGGAGGTCACACTGGTGGTTCTAGTGGTGGCTCTAGTGGTAGTTCTGGAAGAGGTTCCTTTGGCCCTATATCTTCTAATGACCCTATTTTGAACACTCTTCTTCAGAATATGGTTAAGATACAAAGAAAGTTAGTGAGTCTCTCCCAAGCCTCTGTCTAGCCTATCTTCCAACCCTTCTTCCGG
The DNA here is from genome assembly GCA_007258455.2 of Sequoia sempervirens. Taxonomy (NCBI): domain Eukaryota; kingdom Viridiplantae; phylum Streptophyta; class Pinopsida; order Cupressales; family Cupressaceae; genus Sequoia; species Sequoia sempervirens. The sequence goes on along the minus strand of VDFB02271358.1, from coordinate 618,789,814 downwards.
CATAGCCCGTTGTCGGTTGCAATCTTGAACACTCCCTTCCCTTAGGGAATGGAGATTCCTAAATTTGAGAAATATGGCAGCAAAGGGGACCCACAAACACATGTATCCAACTTTAACACTCTACGTACGGATTTCTTCCATCACAATGCATTAATGGAAAAACTATTCCCTTGATCTCTCAAGGATACAACACTTGAATGGTATTGTTCCTTGCCTAATAATTCCATTTTCTCATTTGACCAACTTGTAAATCAATTCCTATGACAATTCCAAGCTAACATCAGGCCATAAATGATCTTTTTGGATCTCATCCGATGCAAACAAGGTGATAATGAAAAGATCACTGATTTCATAGCGTGGTATCAATCGCTCTTCTCACAAATCTCATATCCATTGCCCAATTCTGATGTGTAGAATGTATTCATAGGGAACTTGCAAAGGCCTTGGCAGGAGAAGTTCACCCTTATGAAATATCCTTCTTTCACACATTTGTGTGCAACCCTACGAGAGTATCAATAGACGATGGCTCAGTTTGGGGGATCCTCCTGATGCTCCTATTCTGAAGCAAAGTCCATTGTATCAATTTATGGGAAAGTAAATGTTGTTGTGAATGTAGTAGCCATTGTGGATGACAATGGCCTCAAATGCAACCGAAAGTTCACAAAGTTAGCCGAATATTATTCCTCCATCTTGCAAAAGTTAGTGAAGGATAAGATCGTAACCTTGCGGAACGCTAAACCTCTTAAGGAGCCTTACCATAGTTGGTATGATGCAAGTACCTATTGTTAGTATCATTGAGTTAACGTTCATGATATCAAACGCTGTATGCGCTTGCATCATGAGATATAGGACCGCATTGAGGATGGTACTATTCATCTCGATGGAAGCAAACAAAATAAAAATAAAGCGAATAATGAATTGCAGATATAAACGAACCCATTTCCATCAAATTTTGCTAGCATGATTGTTGATCCCACCAATTCTATCACTCAGCCTGAGGCCTATGCCAACATGATCATAGTTACTTCTACCGCACAACCTACGATCGGTTCGTTAGATGTGACATTCACTTCGTAGGACTTACCCTTGAATAACAAGCCCACTCCCTTCTATATTCCCGCTCACCTCAATGGTAACATTGTGACAGGAGTCTTAGTAGACCCCACAAATCAAGTGAATGTTATTACAGAAGAGACGTTGTGGCTTAACTCAGTACATAGAAAAGAGTACGAAGAAAAAAAATCCACCATCCGTACGCATGATGGTCTTTGTCTAAAGCCATATGGCTTAATAAATTTTTCCATCATGGTTGGACCTAGGAATGTTGACGTGCGATTTTCGATGTCATCCTAGAGTTGGATCTATTTAGGATGAAGCTAGGCATACCTTGGATAGCTTCCTTGAATGGAATCACCTTTGTTATTCATAAATGCCTAAAGTTCTCCCATGAAGGCGTTATGCACATAGTGCATGACATTGGATACCAACCTTTGGTGTCCCATGGGGGATATTCATTAGACCATTTTTGGTCCACCTTGGTTGGTCTGTTTCCTCCTAGAATGAACCTACTTTACAAGAACTATGTGAAGTATAAAACCGCGAACAAGGGACAACCAAAATTGGCTCTTCTTGTAGCATAGCAACCGACTGCCTCCTTTTCTTGAAAAGGGAAGGAGTAACTTGCCCCCTCTCAGGATGACTCGTCTACTCCCCTCTATTGGGAGGAGTATTGGATGAGCAAGCCTGGCTTTTACCCGTTAAGTATGATGATCCCTCCTTGGTGTAGACCCAAGATCGGGATATTAGACCTCTCTACTAAACTACCTAGAGCTTGGTACTATTTGTATGGTAGAGGAAAAGGTCCCTATGGGGAATCCTCTCGGCCTCTGTGACATTCTACCACTCCTACTCCCAAAGTAGTGAATGGGAAGAGGCCTACTGCCGAGGCACTTGAGTCAGCTTCCCCCACTGCTTCTCAACCTATTCTTCCTACTCTCATTTAGGAGTCTATTCCTCCACCAAAAATGGACGTAGTGGACACTCCCATGGTTGAGCATAAGCCTTCTATTCCTTTGCAACCTCCATCCTTTGGTTCAAAGAGTCACAAAAACTACCTTACATGAGAGCACAAGTGCCGACGAAAGGATCTCATGGCTGAGTAGGATGCCTTATAGAGGAAGGAAGAGGAGATGACCACCCCTGTATCAGAGCCTTGTGTAACATCCTCCTCTCTCCTCCCCTTTGTTTCCATTCAATCTAGCTCTGTATCACTTCTAAATTCCGCTCTGAGTACGAATGCACCTGACCCTAAAAAGGTGCAGGTGTTCATTGCTCCTTCGGTGGAGCCACCTCTGTTGATGTCCCTTCCAGATGTCTCTCCTTTCCCAAAACTCGTAGATATGACTAACACTTCGATGGTGTCTACTATAGTTTTCTCTTCCTCTTCTTCCTCCGCACCTCTTGCCTCGTTTGTGGGGAGTTCACATTCCGTAATGAAGTATAAGGTGCAGAGTGGTCCTTCCAACAATGGAGGATGTAAGAGGATCCCACCTTCTCCAAAAGGTGGTCTCGTGCTGACTTGTTCTGCCTAGTGACAAAATTAGTCTCGGCTTCTCCTGAGTTGATCACCACTCCCGAATCACTCGGTGAGCCTAGCAATGAATTTTGGGCACAACCTTCTCCATCCATTAAGGTAAAACATGGCACTCCTATAAAGTGCATGTTTTACTCTCTAGATGAGGTTCTGACCTTGTTGGTGATTTTCACGAAATTGTTGACCTTAGCGCCACAAGAGCTCAGTGGAGAGGACCTTGCAGGGCCCTCTTCCTTGTCCCTTGTTGCAGTAGGGTTGAACACTCCTCCACTTAACATTCCACCATTGCAGGCTCATCCTCCTTCCTCCTACAATGATCTAGAGTGGGAAGCAGACAACCTCTTGGTCGATCAGTGTTAGGGGGAGGCCCCTTCTTTATCTTTAGAGTAGATGTGTGTGTATGTGTTGTGATGTGTTCCCTTGTGATTGTGCTATGTGTGCTTGGATGACCCTCGTCACCCTTGTTGGTGATTGGATACAAGCATGGTTTCTATGTTGTAATCCTTCTATTTGTTTCATCATTCTTCCATTTTTTGATTGATTTTCAGTGAATTGAGGATGATGCAAGGCATTGGGGGAATTTAGACTTCCTTTCCATGTTGACCCATTTTTTAATTTTTACTTTGTCTTCTCGTGCATTCTTCACATTGTATGATATATTAGGGGGTCAACAGTTCATTTTATATACTATTACTATACTTATATATATTTCTGAGCAATTCTAACCTTGAAATATCAGGCTACCCCTATGCCCTTTGTTCGTGATGTTTTCTCTTTTGCTTTTCCTTTATGTAGTGCCCCTCCAGTTGCTACTATGTATTTCCATTTTTTTCGGGCTATTAGACGATACCTTGTTATTATTGTATGATCGCTGGCATTCCAGAGCGATGATGATGTTATACTTTGATGTGATGATACATTATGTGGTTGCTTTTGATTTATCTTATGTTTTTTGGATTAACGTAGTTGCTATTTGAGTTAATATTGATGTACATTCATATGATGATTTATTGGTGCTTTATTCTTGTCAGTTCTATGTGACTGTATTGGTGAAGAGGACAAGATTACATCACTCACATGTGAGCGCCCTGTGATTCCATGATTTCTCTTCACGGTGTGTCTGCTATGTTTATATTCATGTTTGACATTCATCTTGTTTGCAGGATTGAAGGTACAGGATATTGTCTCCACCTGGCTTCACAGGTCTGAGCGTGTACATTTTCCCACGATAGTGTTGATAGGGAGATAGTAACGGGGTTCCCTTGTCAAACCACTAACCCAGTCATAGTGTGTCATCAGTTTGTGTTGGTTTGTCATGGTATCATGTCGTCTTTGTTTGTTTGTTAATTTATTATTTTGCGAGATTGTTTGTGAAAATTAATGTTTAAATATTTTAAATGTTAATTTATGTATTTTAGATTAAAGTTGTTAAAATTTGTTATTTAATTTAATTAATTTAATTTAATTCATCTAGTAAGGTAATTTAATCTTTTGATTAAATTTATCTTATTAAGTGGATAAATTAATTAATTAAATTAAGCTTGTTGATTAAATAATAAATAAATTAAAGTTGTTTTGATAAAGTGCATAGTTTAAATTATTTAAATTTATTTTGAAATTAAATTGTGATTTAAATACTAAAAAGGGGATATTTAATTAAATGCATTTGTTAATTTTAATTGTGCAAATTTAAATTAAGGAAAAAAAAGATATTTTAAAATAATTGTTTTCTTCATGTTTTGAATTTTGACTTAGAGTTTAAAAAAAATGATCTTGAATTGAATGTTGAAGTTAGAACTAATGGTTCAATTTTGATTACATGCAAGATAAGTTGTAAATACATAATGAAAATATCTTGGATTGAGAAGATATCTTGTGACAAGTGTTAGTTAATTTGTTAAAGGATTTGATTTGGGATTAATGAGAAGAAGAAAGATTTGTTTTCTTTCACGGGAATGGTTATAGGGTTCTTGTGTGAAGTTCTTTTGTTAAAAAAAAAGAATGAAATTTTTTACAGGGAAGTTCTTGGCTGGATTTATTTTTATACATCTTCTGGAAGAGATCTTTGGGAAAAGCTTGGAAATTGAAATTTGAAGGCTCAGCTTCATTCTTCATTAATTCAAACTTGAGGATTCAGGTTCCTTATTCAATTTGTTTATTTAAATAGTGTTTTAAGAGATTACTTGTACAATTATGTAGAAGTTGTTTTAGTTTTGTGAAATTAAAAGATTGAAGGATCTGTTTAATTTTTAGAGATCTTTTTATAGTTTTTTTTAAAACCTCTGTAGACGGATTGTTAAAATCTTAGATCCTCTGTAGGGAAATGAATTTAAAACGATAGGAAATTTTAAAAAAGAAAACAATAGATAATTTAGAAAACCTCTGTAGGATTGAAAATGAAATCCTTTGATAAAATAGTAGATCTTTACCTGTAGAAAAATTTATATTAAAAAAACAATAGAGATAGAGGGTCATTAAATTAGTCATAACTCAAAATGTACGAACTTGGTATGGCTGATTTTTTATATGTTTTAAAAGACTTGGTGGCGCACCTTCCGTAATTTTTTTAGAAAAACCCAGATCCGAAAACAAAAGTTATTGAAGTCGCAACATACCAGTTTTATGATTAGTATTGTTTGAATATGGTAAATTATTTTTAATTAATTAAATAATATATATTTATATATATGTATAATTATATGTATTATACATATTTAATTGGCTATTTTGATATAATGGATGTTTCAAATATATATATTTATTTAAATATAATTTGATAATAGATGTATGCAAATGCATGAAATAGACTATTTATAAAATGTTGTAATTTAAAAGAGAAAGTTGAATTTAAAGTAGATGTTTGATAATAAAATGATTTTATTAGAAAAAATGATTTTAATGAGGTATGCACAAGTAGTTATTTTAAGATGAAATGATTTTAAAAGAGAAATGAATATTATGTATTATTTGGTGTATGCAAAGCATGAATAGTTAAAATGGAATGAATTTTATAAAGAAATTGTTTTTATTGTTGTGTGCGTTATTGTGAAATTGGAGTTAAACTATTAGTGTTAATTTTCTTATTGCTTGTAAATGAAATGAAATTAAGTTGATTTTATCATTAAACATTCAATTGAGAAAATTGAAGGAAAACAATTAGCTTTAGTTTCTTATTGAAAATGTAAATGGAATTATATATTATTTTGATTGTTTGCATGCAATATGTAATTTCCTTATTTGGATTTAGAATATCCTAATATTAGATTTTATCTTGTGTTTGAAATTGTTTTAAAGTTATGTTTCTCTCATTCTCGTTGTTGGGGAAAATTGAGTTATTGTTTATGTAAGACTTCCAGAGGTCTCTCCTTTGTGGTGGGGGTTGTATCTTGTGTTGGTTTGTCTTTTGAGTTTACTTGGGTAGTGCACGTGGATATAATCAGTTTGAACACCCGGTTACCACGAATGGAATGTGTGATATAGTATGGATACCCAGTTACTATGGACGGGTTGTGAGACCTTATGTTTTAAGGTTGGGATGTGTTATCAGTTTTGTGCACCTTGTTTACCCATAGTATTGTGGATTTGAACTTTTTGTTGTTTGTAGGAGAGTGGCTCTTTGTGGGGGTCCGACGCATAAAGGGGTGTTAGGGTAACTCACCTAGGGCTTAATCAAGTGATAATTTAAAAGAATTAATGGGGAAATTTCACACTAATAAAGATAATGAATGTCTCTCTCATGGTTCATGCGCTTGTTAAGGCTTGAGATGAGACAAGACACATAGTTTGTATGAGGGTCTAGCGGTCGATAGAGGCAAGCTAGGGTAACCTAGGATGGGGGTCTGGTAGCGTAGGAAGGTTGAGCTAGGGTAACTCATAGGAAATTATGTGTGACACTCTTCCTATGACAACAGTCAGTTAGACAGTTAGTGTGTGGTGTACAGATGATGTACTTGATCTTTGTTATCTAGAAGCAATATAAATGTCTTGTAAGTTTTGTACTTGTGTTGCTTAGAAATGTATTTTCCTGTGTTTAGGGGTTGTAGGTTTTGTCTTGGAAACTCTTTTACTATCTCCTAGCACGGAGGGAGTGGACCTTCGGGTACCACATGGTTGGGAGGAAACTATGCTATTCCTTCCATTGGGTTCTCTCACCGGTGTTGCTATACTTGGATAACTTTGTTCATGGGACATGTTCCTATTTCTCTCGTTCATGTTGGTGGGTATTTCTTGATGGAGAGCTCGTGTGTACCAGTGGAATTGTTTATTCTTTCATGTACTCTTTTGTAATAGTTGTAACCATGTAAATTGTATCACTCCTCAAAGTGTAATCGAGGAGTGCCTTTGTAATTTGTAATTGTAAATCTTGTGTTTAAACTATCTCATTTGTGAATAAGCATTGTATTGTAAAATGAAATGAATGTAAGATGTATGAAATAGTATCACATCTTTGGTATCTTATGTGTTGTAATTTAATGATGATGGACGTATGTACTTTATTTATGAGTATTAAATGCATGTGATGTTTAATTGTATTAGCTAGACTTGTACTTTTTTTAAGCATTGCCACGATCCTTAGAGAGTGTGGGTGCTAGTGTAGTGTAACTCATATGTTTAATATCACTTTAACAAAAAATTTTGTTCACTTTCGTTTAAATGTGTTACATTCTCTAGGGTTTTGGCATGGGCATTACACTTTATCTTTCTCTCTTATTTGCTTGAGTTGTCCCTCTCATGTGTGATGAATCTTTTCTCGAGAATCTTCATAAAATTCTTTTCAAGAATCACGTCCTTAACTTGAAACCCTAATGGAACGTGTTTCCTTCATCATGGGTTCGTAAAGAAAGAGCTTGAGAATATTCCTCTAAAGTGGGAACAACTTCGACCTTCCCCTCGCATGGGGTCATCTTCTTCCTTTCAAATTACTTGATGAAGTGAACATCTTTCAAAAGGATTCTTTGATGATGAATTGATTTGAGAGAGAAACATCTCTTTCATACTTTCGAATAGCGCATCCCTTGAGTGGACCCCTTCTTTATACTAGGTTCCCAAGGGGCTCCTTTGAAAGTTTTCCAAGTTGTTGATGGTCTATGAGACTATTCGCTTACTTTCCTGCATGGCCACTTTCTGACATGTTCTATCTGTAGGCAGACATGTCATTTTACGGGTGCGCCTATGAAGCCACTCTCTAACTCTATGGAGTCCCCTTTCTTTGGGTTTCCTCCATGTGAGAGATCTTGGGGATACCTTCCTACAGGTTTGCAGGCTTGTAGGATGCTTCTTCTGAGCTTCCTCCATGTGAGAGATCTTGGTGTTTGCTCCCCTACAAGTTTGTGGGTTTGTAGGGCACTTTCTCGGCTTCCTCCATGTGAGAGATCTTGGGGGATGCCTCCTTGCAAGTCTGCAAGTCTGTAAGGCGCTTTCTCAATTTCCTTCATGTATGAGAGATCTTGGAGGATAAATTCCTTGTAGGTTTGCGGGCCTGTAAGGCACTTACTTCTCGGGGCTTCCTTCATGTGAGAGATCTTGAAGGTTTCCTCCTTGCAAGTCCACGAGCCTGTAAGATGCTTTCATTCTTCAACTTCATAGTTCTATGGGGCTATGAAGTACTTTACTTGTCCTACACTCTCGAGTTCACCAAATCATGGTCTGCTTCCTCAACGGTTTAGGTATACATTTCTAACCCTACTACCTTTCTGATCTACTTTACTGAAGCACTCATCAATATTCGTGCTTGCTAAAGTGGGGGAAAAATGTATAGGAGAAAATTTGAACCCCTTACACAAATTCCCCTTTTACATTCCCTCACCTTAGAAAACCAAATTTGAAGGTGAAAATCCACATCATCCCACTGCCTTCATTCCACTTGGCATCTTTTTTGTGCATTGGTAGAAGAATAACTGTCGGGGATGCCTACACGACGCGCATACGTCCGCATGGTGCGCTTACATCCTTGATGGATTCCTATGTATGAAGCCTACAAAGGTGTTACACTTCCCATTGGGGTCGATTTGTAACACCCCTCTTCAACCAACTGACCTAAATATGGTCATTTTTATTATCTCACCTTCAAAAACACTCTTCATTCCTTCATTTCATCCCTCTAAGCATTCAATTCAGCTCTCTACACAACCTTTATATCATTCTCAAGCATCTATCACTCTCAAGCAACACTTTGGCACTCCATAGCAGCAACAAAAACACTCCATCAACTCCATAGAGTAAGTGTGGAACAACACCATTGCAACAGGGGCTTGAGTCCTCTCATTTTCTCCTCCATAAGCTGGTGAGCTCTTGGTGGAGGTGGTAAGCATTTTCACTCCTCTCCTCTATAATTTGGTTGAGTAGCACATTACTATTTTTTAGTGTTATTGTGTTATTTACTTTCATTCTTCCTTTATTATATTTTTCTCTATAGTTGCTATCTTGGCTGTCTGTGGAGGTGGAAACACCAAAACGGGGTTTGACTGAGGCAGGCCCTTATACAACCCCCAAACAATTTTCCTCTTTCTTGTATGTAGGTGGAAGTACACTTGGAGCTAGCTGGTGAACAAGCTCTTTTGTGAGATCATTTTTGTCAGCCTATCTTTAATCTCTTTTCTTTATCATATTCGCTTATATATCACTTATTTCATAGTTTTTTTTTGCTCTACTAAAATCATTAGCTAGGCTGTCAGCCTATTTTCTGGCGGTTCACATTGTCTTTTTATTACTTTGGTCGTACGGACGCCAACGCACCTAAGAGATGCCAATGCGCTGCACTATCATCCCGGAACCACGCTTCATCCTCAGGTAGAGAGCTACCTGAGGCATAGTGTTGGATCCAAAAATTGGCTTGACTAGCCCTAAAACTGATTTCGGGTCTACAAAGTGACTGAAAGGCCTTATAGTCCTCATCATTCTTGTCCCTCATTTCAAAACACCCCTTTAAAATGAGGTAAGTTAGGGCAGCCTTCTACTCTTGGCTCTCCCTAACCTGGGGCCTTGAACATGGTTGGTCCCCCTCTCTTATAGTACCTTCATTATTCTATATGTCGTAAGCTTTTTTCCTTTTTCTTTGGTCTTTACCTTTCATCTTTCATTTATCTTTTCTTTTCCTTTCATTTTTTTTGTTTTTTGTTTTCCTTTTGGGGATGACGCAAGGCATCGAGACACCCTATGTCTCTTCCATGTTGACCCAAAATATTTTTCATTATCTTTTCCTTTATTTTCATTTTTGTCTTGTGTTTTCCTTTTGGTGATGATGCAAGGTGTCGAGACACCCTATGTCACTTCCATGTTGACCCAAAATATTTTTCATTAAATCTTTTCCTTTCTTTTCATTTTTGTCTTGTGTTTTCCTTTTGGGGATGACACAAGGCATTGAGACACCCTATGTCTCTTCCATGTCACCTAGAATATTTTTCATTATCTTTTCCTTTCTTTTCATTTTTTTCATGTGTTTTCCTTTTGGGGATGACGCAAGGCGTCGAGACACCTTATGTCTCTTCCATGTTGACCCAAGAGGTTTTTCATTTTTTTTCTCTCTTTGTGTCATTCTTCTAGTTGTATGTGTATTTAGGGAATGATGATAGTTCTGATCTCTCTAATATCATTATAGGAAGAACATACTGAACCTGAATCCATAGATCCCTTATGTGTTTCTAAGGGGCAACCCTCTTTTCCTTTTCCTTTTTCATGTTTTGACTACTTTAAAGTAATTGCTCACAACATGGTGTTAGCAATTTCTTTAAAGTGGGGGCATACATTGGCATTATCTTGGCATGATTTCATTTGCATTTGTTTTCATGTTCCTTGTGTGATTTTCTTCCTTCTTGTGATGCATCCTTTTCTTGGTGGTGTCAGTGGATTTTATTTCCTCCGAGAGTGTGATATTTCCTTGTATTCTCTTGGAAACATTAAGTACAATGTTCCCCAAGATGATGCCTTGCACTTTTCCTCTCTTGGAAAAATTAAGTACAATGTTCCCCAAGATGAAACCTTGCACTTGTCCTCTCTTGGAAACATTAAGTATAATGTTCCCCAGGATGAAACCTTATATTTATACTCTCTTGGAGACATTAAGCACAATGTCCCCTAATATTAAGACCTCACATGAGCTAAGTAAAATCATTTCAAACATCCCTCTTTCTTGTTGCATTTCCTTTTTTTGTACCTTATTAAAGTCATGAAGGTATGGATTTGATCTGGTCCCCTGGGGCTCACCTAGTGAACAACTAGCTTCACTAGCCCTTGTGAGTGTGCATTTCTTTGTCCTTATCATAGTCATGGGGGTATGACTTTGATATGGACCTCTTGGGGCTCACCTAGTGGACACCTAGCTTCACTAGCCCTTGTGAGCATGTGTTTTGTTTGCATAGTGGACAATGCATTCCACTTGTAAAGATCTCTTGGAAAAACAAACTAGACCTGGTCCACAGCGTGTTGGATGGTCAGTCGAAGCTTGATCCATTTCATTTTTCATTTTTTCTCCTTTTACTTTTTCTATCTTTGACGGTGTATGTTTGTGATCTGGTTATGGCTTCATATATCATCCGCAAGTGTGTTCTTTGGCGCCTATGTTGGTTTTCCATAGGATCTTGATCTTGGGGGCTTGGCCATCCTCTTGATTACTGTCATCCTATCTTACTAGCTTTCGTACATTGGAACCCCTCTTGATGGTGTGATTGGCTACTTTAGTGTGAGTTTGAAGCAAGTTCCTCCACTCACTAAAGTGGGGGATAAATGTAGTGTAGGAAAATGCATACCCTTGCATTTTCACATTTGTTTGGGACCGCATTGCTTTGTTTATCCCTATTTATGTCTTAATTTTTCCTATTTCCATCCACAAGCCCAATGGATTATATCTTTTTATGGCTCATCCCAACATACTTTAAAGGGTAAATGATAATTTAATGATTCTCGCCGAGTGTCCTTGATTTTTGGGTTAGGACTAAGATGCCACCTAGGGCGTCTTTTTCCTCCAAAGGTCTTGGCACCTTGATTTCAAGTGTACCTTAAAGTGGCCCCTTTTTGGAGTTTGTACCCCGAGTTTCATGCCTTGGGACTAAGACACCACCTAGGGTGTCTTAGTCCCCCTCAAGTTATTTTTCAGGATTTAATTTCAAATCTTGGTGGGATTTAGCCTCCTTTAATTAATGATTTCATATGTCGACTTGTTGTGGTGTAATTTTGGGATATTAAGCATAGATAAGTATAAATACAAGGTTCCTTCATTAATTTTAGAACAAGTCTTTTGTGAGAGCATTCCTAATAGCATAATTGAGTTCACAAGAGTATTCAAGAGCAATTCATCAAGCATTTGGAGCCATAATCAAGATTCAAGCATCATATCAAGGATATTCAAGTGCATCATGCATTTTTTTGAGCTAACGTTTGTGATTTAGGCTTTTGATTCAAGCAAGCATTTCAAGTTAAGATCTATCAAGCATTCAAGCATTTCAAGACCTACATTCAAGCTAGCCAGTTCACATGAGTTTGCAGATTTCATGACAAGGGTATGGTGAGTTGTAACATTGCATCATTTCCCTTCATTATTCTATTTCATTTCAAGGTTTAATTACCAACAAGGGGTTTGACCAAGGAAAACCCCCATTTACTAACAATCAACAAGTTTTTCCTCTCTTGAATGTTTGTGTTTGTAGATTTAGGTTGAAGACTTCAAAATCATTTGAAGTAAAAAGTTGCAAAGTTGCATTGTAAATTTGTCATCTTCATAGAAACTCACCTATAGGCCAGATCTAGAAGTTTCAAAACCTGAGATCAGAGAAGAATAAAGTGCATACATTGAGCCTCAGGATCACTTTTATAGATTTCATAAATTTTGATCGAGACTAAGATGGTAGCAAGGGTGTCTTAGTCCTCCAACTGAAATTTTGTAGAGATTATTTTGGATCCTATTTCAACATCCAAAGATTCCACATTCCCCCCAAAAAATAGCAGCGAGACTAATAAGATAGTAAGGGTGTCTTAGTCCTCCCTAGCATATTTGGGTATCTGCAGGATCACGATGGGCCAAAAAGTGGCAATATGTAACTGATATGATGGCCCATGTGGTTGACAAATTTTTTTTACCCAAAATGTATGAAAAAAAAGGGTTTTTAAAGGAGATTCTTAGCTTTCCACCAATATAAATTATGCTTTACTTTGAATTTAATAAATAATTATTATTCATTTTCTATTTGAATTACGACTAAAGTCCTGATTGATAGGCTGATTGAAAACATCTATAGCTTTCAAACGGTATCACATTTTTTGAATCCAAAACATGCATCACATTCTATGCTTCGCATACTATAGGATTAAAAAAATAAAATTGAATTTTATAAAGTTTCTACCAAGTTAAGGTGGTCAGACATATGAGTTTTTATATTTTTTAAAATTTGTAATAAAAAATTCATAATTAATTATTTACTTGGAAAAAAATTACAAAAAAATATGCATCACATTGGACATGAGTCCTCTACTTATATATAAAATCTTATAAAACAATATTATCATTAAATTATTGTGGTTAGGGTGGTTAGACAAACACCTACTTCTTATTTTTTCCCTGAAATTTAAGTACTACTACATTGAAATTTCAAATTTTCACCAAATAGATTTTTTTTTTCAAATAAACCTAATAGTTTAGAAACTACATTCAATTTGCTACAGATTCTATTCTTACATATTTATGAAATAATATAGATAACTTATTCAAATTTTTACGTCAAGTTGCCTAACTCTGATTTTTCTAAATTTTTTGCCACTTAAGGGCCTATTTTTTCCATGATGATCCTGCACATGCCCATTTTAATAGTATTTTTGCATTTCCAGAATCCTCATCACACTTCCAGACTTCCCAGGTACACATACCCTAACTTGTTGTTTCTTAATTTCATCATTTGCACTCTTTATTTTTCTTGCATTACTAGGTTTTGTGAGTTGAATGTTAAAGTGTCTTTTCCAAGCTTTTGCTTTGTGGTGAACCCCTTAAAACTTAAAGAACCCCTTCCTAGGCATTCCTTGTTGAGAATTGACTCACCCTTTGGGTTGATAGTCAATCCAATTTTGGATCCTAGGACATATTTGAGTGACAATAGGAAAAATAGTGGTACATGGACCCCACTCAATTTTCTTATCATTCAGTCAAATTTTGAGACAACCGAGTTTTCATATCTTAACAAGTTGTAGGGTTTCAATACAACAATGAATAAATGATCTTCAATATTCTTCCAATCTTCTTTAGATCTCTAACCTGCACATTCAAAGAGACGGGGAGGGTTGTGCCATATAGGGGCTTTCCTTAGACAAATCCCCTATTGGTGTTTCCACCTCCACAATGAAAAAATTGATAAAAGAGAGCTTATCCTTTTGAGGGATAGAGGCCAAATGACAAACGAATGATGAATCAACAATGGATGCAACTCACCACTTGGATCTAATTCTTTGAAGGACTGAAGTCATGTAAATCACCTCAAGGCTTGATTGTACATTGGATTGGATTTATTGGAAGACCTACAAGGGTTAGTCCTTACAACCAAAATGACAACATAAACATGAAAAAACTCACATAAAACTTGACATGATGCTTCAATACTGAAATGTTGCAATAAATCTTCTCTTGACAATAATTGCTTGATCACCAAATACTTAAATCAATAATTTCCACTTAAATCTCAAATGGTGAAATGACTAGGTATTTATACACAATAAAATTTCTAATTTCCTAGAAATTAAATCCTAATAGCTGATATTTGAAATTTAATATTTAAATAATAAAATGCCAACTCCTGTTGAACACCTGAAATACTGAGAGGGGGTGAATCAGTATTCCCTAAAATTCATTAACTTAAAATTGCATTCAAAGCATCTCATTAAACTTATAGAAGTGGAAATGAATAATTAAAACATGCATTACAACAATCAACACAAGAACACTAGATTCATGTGGAAAACCATTGAAAGGGAAAACTACGGTGAGTATTAGCTCATATCATAATTGGCTACAATACATTACAAGAGGCTCACTGCTCGGAGGACTCATTTTCCAAAAAATAGGAGTGCTCACTGCCCAAGGAAGATCACTTCTAGAATTACAAAAGATATAGAAAAGAGTGTCTAACTAATTGATTTTTAACTACTAACAATGCATCTACAATATGTCAAAGAAATAGTTCTAGTTAGTCTTAGTAAATTGACTTTACACACTTCATTCCTCACCACTATCACATTTCACACTTCACACTCTAGTTCATCCAAATCTACATCATCTACGGTCTCATCTTTCCACAAATAATCATATCAACAATTGGATTGGCCTAATTAGATGAAACGTGTGACAACATAAGCTATCAGCTCAAAAATCCATCAAACATACCTTGCAGAAGAAACAAAAATGTGTTGTTCACCAAAATAGGTCGGCATGACCTATAATCACTCCTATGAATCTGCTTCATACTTAACTTAATACCATATGACCCCAAAACCCTTAGGTCAGCACCACACAACAAAATTGGTGAAGCAACAACTAAATGAACCAACTGTTCATTCACAGCTTGACATGAGGACCACCAAACCACCTAAAACTTGGAGTGCACACACATATGACATTTCAATGTTCACTTTCTAAAATATGTACAATATAACGATCATTTGTGGTGGAATGTGAAGCATTCCAATATGTACTCTAGGTGAAATCATAATACTATGTCTCACTTTTTGGCCAAGATGGACATTCATATCAATATTTTTAATTGAATATTCACCTTCAAAGACCTCTAGTAGCTAAACCATTAAGAATTTGAAGATGATGCGAACTAGTGATTTGTTGCAATTTGTATGTAGATTCTAAATATATATTTTTAATTTTTGTTTGAAATAAATCGTGAATCTTTCAACATTTCCTTTAATAACTATTTTTAAATAGTAAACAAGATTTTTAGAAAGTAACGTTTATGTCATCAAACATAACTTTTTTTCTACAAAAGATAAAATTCTAGTTTTAAAAAAATAGATTCTTAACATCAATATCTAGGTATGATGCCTTTAATTTTGTAAGGTGTGCCTCCCAATCCTTCTTGGCGAAGGAAAGCATGTAGCTCTAGTTCTCAAACTATACATGGAGGTCTTCTCCTTCTTTCGAAGAACTAGGCACTGTTGTCTTCTGCACAACCTTCTCCACATTGGAAAAAAATCCAATTAAAGATGCAAGCCTTGCACTTACCATATGTTAAAGCTGACTATATTGCATTATGATTTTCTCCTTTTATTCTTGTAGTAAGAAGAATTGACCATGTATATTTTCAATGACTTATTTTGTTTCTCCATCTCCATCATTCACCAAATCATATACACTAGAGACTTGACCAATTTTAGACTCAATTGAGTCCATATGATGCTTTATGCTCTTTGTGGACACTGACCACTTCAAACAAAATTGAAACAATTGTTTGGATTTCTCCAAACACTTCTTAATATCCTCCAAGTTTCCTTGCAAATTGGTGTGTGCAATAACACACTTATTTGAGGCATTAGCTAGCCTCTTATTATTCAACTTATTTGATGCTTCCCTTTCAATCTTCTCTTCCAAACCAACATAGTGCTCCTTGAAAGAATCTAGCAGTAATTTCAACTGTTGCACACCTAGTAAGGAAGTATCAATGTATACTCTGGGAAGGCCTTATTGCAACACCTTGACAAATTCATCAACTAAATTTGTCCTCTTCTTGTGAGTTTGAAGAATCTCATTTTTTGTAGAGGCATGAAACACATCACCAAGCTGCAACTTATGTAGAGGGGAAATATTATCCAAGTCCACTTGACCTTGTTGCATGGGAATTTGTAGCATTTGTGTAGACACCACTAGTTGCAACTATAATTGCATGTCCAAAAGATCTTGTAATGAATCTTTGGAGGGTCCGGTGGATTCACAACCTGTTTCATTTTTTTCTTCTGTTTGTGTATCACTCTTCTCCTCTTCATTGTTAGAACACTCTTCTGCAATCCTTTCAACTTCGAGAGGAGGAAAAGTTTATTCCTTTTGAGCTTTAGTATTCTTCAGAACTCCTTTCTCAAATTCTATGTTGTTCTCATAAATTATCTCCACATCCAAAGGAGTGTTATCAATTAATATTTATTCTTGCTCAAGCTCATGTGTTTCTCTATGATAGGTTGATTTATTTCCAGTAGATGTATCTTGCTACATTTGATCCTCATCATGCAAAGGGGCTCCCAACTCCTTAAAAATATTTTCAACTGTTTGCAATGTTTCTTTCCTTAGTTTCTTTATTTCATCCTCATCGTTCCTCATAAGAATATTTACTGTTTTCTTTGTCTTGAATCTTTGGGCACACAACTTAGAGAAATTAGCTCTTTCCTCATGAGATAATTAGGAATGTCAATCTTCTCCAAGGAAATTTTTTTCATCTTTGTATTTTTTGCAATTGCCTCTTGTCTCCTTACACTTAATACATCTTTTAGATCATTTGCCAACTGATCCTTTGTCTCACCTATGCTAGCATTAAATGTTACCATGTATTTGACAATGGCCTCTTCAAATGTTGCCTTAATTGCATCATTTATTTCAGATACATTTTAGTTGTGACCTTCAGATTCCAAACTCTGCAATAACATTGAATAGTGCATTAAACTTCATAGGACCATGCTTTTGGACTAGAGGGGTCTTCTCTTTCTCTTTTTCCTTTTTTGTACTAGTCTCTTCTTGAGAGACTTTGGATTTCCTTTTTTGGACCAATTGATGTTCTTCCTCTTCCTCCTCTTCTTCTTTTGGATATCTAACTCTGGTTGATTTTTCTTTCTTTCTTCTCTTTGAAGCCTTTTGTTTCTCAAGAAGGCTAGATGTATCTTTCTTCTTAGAACCACTTGTAAAATTTGTTCTAGAAGGATTTGTAATAGTAGGTAGTGTAGAGACTAAGGTCCTACCTAACCTTCTTGATTTTTGTGGAGTCTCCAGAGGAGTAGATGTACTTGTTTTATTCTTTTAGCCATAACAACAAGGAGTGAACTATTTGATAAAATGCTTTGGTACACGTATGTAAAATGTTGTAGCATAGACAAGGCAACAAACTGTTTAAAAAAATGCCTCAAAGAAATGTGGTCTCATGGTGAGACCACATTTCTTTGAGGCATTTTTTCAAAGATCTCATTTCCTTGTCTATGTTATTGCTTACTTTTATGGTTTGATAGATTTTTTCCAAGCATCCATAGTTTTTTCAAAAGCACCTATTTTATGCTTTTAGCCATATCAGCAAGGAAGTGAACTATTTGATAAAATTCTTTAGTGGAGATGTATGGAAAATGTGGTAGCATAGAAAAGGTCATGAGCTGTTTGAAAAAATGCCTCAAAGAAATGTGGTCTCATGGTGATGTCCATCACCATGAGACCACATTTCTTTGAGGAAAGACATCACCATGAGACCACATTTCTTTGAGGCATTTTTTTCATACAACTTACTACCTTGTCTATGCTATAGCTTAGAGTATGTGCAGGATCATCATGGAAAAAATATGCCCTTAAGTGGCAAAAAAATAAGAAAAATAAGAGTTAGGCAATTTGGCGTAAAAATTTGAATAAGTTATCTATATTATTTCAAAAATGTGTAAGAATAGAATCTGTAGCAAATTGAATGTAGTTTCCAAACTACTAGGTTTATTTAAAAAAATCTATTTGGTGAAAATTTGAAATTTCAATGTAGTAGTACTTAAATTTTAGGGAAAAATAAGAAGTAGGTGTACCACCCTAACCACAATAAAATGATAATAGTTTTTATAATATTTTAGATATAAGTAGAGGACTCATGTCCCAATGTGATGCATATTTTTTGTAATTTTTTCCATGTAAATAATTAATTATGATTTTTTTATTACAACTTTTAAAAAATATAAAAACTCGTATGTCTGACCACCTTAACTTGGTCAAAACTTCATGAAATTCATTTTTTTTTAATCCTATAGTATACGAAGCATAGAATGTGACACATGTTTTGGACTCAAAAAATGTGATACCATTTGAAAGCTATAGATTTTTTTAATCATCCTATCAATCAGGACTTTAGTTGTAATTCAAATAGAAAATGAATAATAATTATTTATTAAATTCAAAGTATAGCAAAATTTATATTGGTGGATAGATGAGAATCTCCTTTAAAAACCCTTTTTGTTTCATCAATTTTGGGTAAAAAAAATGTTGTCAGCCACATGGGCCATCATATCACTTACATATTGCCACTTTTTGGCCCATCATGATCTTGCGCATACCCCTTACTATTATGATTTGATAGATTTTTTCCAAGCATCCATAACATAGATAAGGTAGTGAACTATTTGAAAATATGCCTCAATAAAATGTGGTCTAATGGAATGCCATGTCAAGCAAATACAATTGGCAGCTACTCCTAGTTATTAGTTATGCAATGTGAAGTAATTGCATAACTTCTTATGTTGACTTTCTAAAAAACTATATTGTAATTGAAATTTTGTCATCTATCAACGTCTAGTTATTAGTTATGCAATGTGTAGTAATGAGCTTTGATTTTGAAAGATGTGCAATGTAATGCAATCAATGATATGAATATAAAATACAGAAATCTATTAAGTACAATTCATTAAAGTTAAACTCTTTATTTTATTACCTAAGTGAAGCTTTGAACTTCACCTCCACTAGGAGGTGTTACTGTGAAATTTGCAAGATTAACCAGAGTTCAACATCCAAAATCAGATATTAGAATACCATTCATATAACAATTCTATTCACATGTAATATTTATAATTTTTTACTAGTTACATACCTTGGTAGTACATGTCGTAGTGTAATAGGAAGGTGGAGAACTGTTAAAAAAAGAATGAACTCTATGACCCTAAAATTTCATTAAAATCATTAAACTAAATTAGTTAATCTTGCATTTCAAAAATCAAATTTAATAAATTAAAATCAATGAACTTGCTAACAGTTACCTGATTATCAAGGCTAAAAGCCTCATTCAAGAGGGCATCTGTCATCACTAACTGTTGAGCTACAGATGGATCCTATGCACCCGCGTCTTGCCTATTTGTGGGGTCATAACCAAAGGATGACCCACAAGCCTGACAAGTATGGGGTGAAACCCTACTCCTCGAAGTATTCCCTGACTCACACTATGTTGCAGGACTAGCATGCTCTATGATGCTCTAGGTCAAGGAAGTAATGGAATGTAGTGTCTCAACCTCAACACTCTCCTTCACAACAGAAGGATAGCCATGTGCTCATAGGCTGGTTTGGTGAGTGCTCATATCACTAGCTGTTGTGGGTCAAGATGTGCCCCTGGCCTATCCTATGCTAACCCCCCACCTCTACCCTAGAAGTTCCACATACCAAAATAGTTTGGCACTTTATTGAGGAAAAACTCGTAGTAGAGTTTCCTCAAAAAATATTGTGGGACCTCATTATTGTTGCATGGAGGATGATCAAAAACCATCCACCACCTCTACCAAAAATGGTTCTTTATCCCTTGGTGGTTGCACCAATGGATAAGGAACCTCTTGCTTGTAGGGTGTAGAGGTTAATTTGTTTACAGGTTTATGAAAAGGGAACACAAGTCAAATTTTATAATTTTTTCATTTTTGACTTGTTTATAAGATAAATTATCCGCGTAGAATTGTCTAAAATTTCTCCTCTTATCCAACCAAGTAGAGATTTGCTTGCTAATTGAATCTACATTTGATAACACAGTTTCAAGAGATTGAGCAAGTGTGGCTCTATGCATGCTTGAACTTGTAGGATCTTTCAACCTTGCAATTATGTCGATTTTTTTTTTGTTATTTTCAATTTTCCCCATTAAATTTTCTTGTTTTCTAGGGGCATATTGAGGAACTACTTGAGGTGTTTGTTGTTAGGGTTGTTCTTCATTGGGTATCTGGTGTTCAAGCGATTGAGGATTTCAAAGATTTTGAGGAGGTTGATTATCAATTCATATAAATTAAAGAAATTTACATAAAAAAACCACTTAAATCTACCTATTTAGTAACAAATTCACATAAAAAAACAAAAGAAAACTTACTCCTTTGACCTCCCTGACATCGTGGTGGAATTTTGATGAAGAATCAACAATGATTTGGTGAAGAATTTTCCCTCTAGTAATGCGAGCATTCTCTCAAGGGTTTTCAGGCTGTGATTTTGCAAGAAAACACAAAAATCATAAATGACAAATTAATTTTTTTTGTTATAAAGAGCTATAATGTGCTCATGTTATAGTGCGAGGGCATTATTGCTTTGGTGCTACCAAGTATTAGGCTCGACAACACCAAGCTATAATGCGAGCGCATTATGGATTAAAAAAAATTAAAAAATTGGCCACTTTTTGGCCTCCCATCTTTTTGCACCTACCCTTATTTATTGCATTTTTTTTTTAATCTATTTTATTATCTAGTATATTATTGGAGTGTTCCCATTTATAGTTGAGTAGATTGGGTAAACTTTGATTTTAAAACTAGATGTTTTTGGGAGTATTTCAATATTTGGCTTGTATAGATGATAGCACTAAGAGTGGATGTCTACATTATGTGCTAACATCCTAGGTAGTGACCTTTCATGTTCAATTCTAGGTTCCTTAATTTTTTTGTTTACATTTCTAAACTCAATTTTCTAATTTTCTACTTTACATTATAATAAATTAGCAAATTTTTATACCCATTTCATATTAATGTAAAGTTAAAGTTTAAAGTAGATTAAAATGTACCTTTTTATTTAAATATATTATATTTTGGTCATGTTAATGTTCCTTCAATTTTGAAATATTTTTATTATATTTCATCTATTGATGGTTATAGTAGGACACAGGTATATTTTATAAAGAATGAAGTATTCAATCAATTTAAATATTTTAAGGCTCTTGTAGAGAATCAAACTACTAGAAAAATTATATTTTAAGGACTAATAACAATTTGGTTGTGAGTTTTTTTTAATATATTTTGATAGGTTCTACAAAGATCATGGAAATTTGGAATAGAAAGACATAAGAAAACTTCGTACACCCCCTAGTTTAATGAAGTTGCAAAAATAATGAATAAGACATTGATGGAGAGGGCTAGGAGAATGCTTAGTGAGGCTAGCTAGGAATAATAGTTTTGAGAAAAAGTAGTTGCTACAACTTATTACCTAGTAGATATGTTTCCTACATTAATTTTTATTAATAAAACACCCATGGATGTGTGGTCAAGAAAAAATACTTCATTGAGATACCTTTATATTTTTGGTTATGGGTGCATATACTTATGTGCCTAGTGAGAAGAGATCAACGTTAAAGAACAAGGTTGTAAAATATATCTTCATCAATCATAGTCTTGATGTAAAAGGGTACAAGCTTTGGGATCCCACGACTAAGAGATGTTTGTATAGAATAAACATTATCTTTTAAAAATTTAAGCCTTCTTCCAATATTTTGTAAGACAAAGTTATGGAAAGAAATATATGATGAACTACCCCCAAAGGATGAAAAAATTGAACCAAAATCCCATAAAGGATTCAATGAGGAAAAGAGATAAAATATTTTAAAGAGGTCCAAAGAAGAGATAGAACCTCTACCATAGTCATTAAGGAGGTCCACTTATCAAAGACACAACCAAGTAGATAGACTCGTTACAATTAATAATATATTGTTACTTTGATTACTAACATTGATACCTAGGACTATAAATGAGGCTACATGCATTAAGAATGCAAATTCCTATAAAGTGGCCCTGAACAAGGAGATGACCACATTAAAAAAAATGACAGATGGTACCCACTAACTTTTCTTGATAGAGGTAAAACTTTTAGATGTAAATAAATGTTCAAAAAAAAAATTGGTTCCTATGAGAATGTTGAGAAGTGCAAGGAAAGATTGGTTATCAAGAGATATTCCTACATTGAGGAATTGATTATGGTGATATTTTATACGATCCATTTTACAAGATAACATCTATTCAATTTTTATTATTTATTTTAGCAATGTTTGATCTTGAGGTCGAGAAGATGGAAGTGAAGATAGATTCACCTCAAGGTGACTTCGAAAAAAAGATTTATATGTCACAACTACAATAATAGTTTGAAAAAGTAAAGAAATTTTGGTTTGTAAGTTTAAAATGTCTTTGTATGGTCTTAATTAATCTACTAGAATGTGGTACCAAAGTTTTGATACATTTAAATTTGGATTGGTATTTTTTAGATCCAAATAAAATTATCCCATCTATCACATGATGGAGAACCATCACTTCCTTATTATTGCATTGTGTGTTGATGATATGAAATTTTTCAATAAGGGAAGAACATGTGATTTCTGAATTGAAGTATCATCTTTTAGAAAAGTTCTAGATGGAGTTAGGGGCAACTAGTTTAATCTTGAGGATGAAGATAAAAAATGATAGAGATAAGAGAAAACTTTGGTTTGGTCAAAGTAAGTACATGAATTGAGTGTTTGAGAGATTCAACATATCAACTTGAAGACTTTTGTATGTTCTTATTTTAGTGGGTACAAAGATATTGAGTATTTTTTAAATTATCCAAGTGAGGTGAAGGATATAGGAAAAGTACCTTATGCTACTATAGTTGGGAGCTTAATGTATGCTATAGTTTAAATGCAAGACTAGAAATCAACGAAGCAATGAGAGTCTTTAGTCATTTCATGGATAATTATAGATGAGTATATTAGGATGTATCAAAGAGGGTATTCATATATTTGTAAGTACATCCAAGGTAATTCTATAGGGGACAACCATTTAGTGACTATTCATGGATTTATGGATTTGGATTTGGTTGAGGATATTGATGGCAAGAGATCCACCAGTGATTCATTATTTTTGGTGGTGCTATTAGTTGAATGAATAAGCAACAAGTTGTGATCATATTGTTCACTGAAAAAGTAGAGTACATTGCAACTACTCATGCTTTTAACAAAGTAATATAACTTAATAAATTATGTTCACCTGTGAGCTTGAGTCTACAAGCAATTACATTTCTATGTGAGAATCTGAGCACTTGCTATATTTCTAGAAAAGAATCCAACATTTTATGTGAGGACAAATAATAATGATGTCTAACACTTTTTTATCCATCTACTACTAGAATATGAGAGAATTTTGTAAGAGAACCCTTCTAGCTGATAATCACCAACACTTCTCCACCACTCTACAAGACTAACCTTTGGCTTTACACTAAATGATGTAGCTAAAAATGCATTTCTTGTTGAAAGGAGGTTGATGTTGCACAACATATAATACATGGGAGGAAGCACACCACAAAAAATAATTTACATTTAAATTTTTATATATATTCCCATTAATTCATAATGATGCTACTACATTCATGTATAGTGACTCTAATCTTTAAGACCAATTACAATGATAGATTCTCTATCTTTTGAAACCAACCTTAAAGTGCTAAAGTTATCTCTCCTCTCTATTATACAATTTATATTAGGAGTCAATATTGCACCCATTACAGTAAATTAGGCCTACTCCTCTTTTGAATTTATCTACTTGGCCTAGGGCATTAATTGGCATAACTCAAAATTTATCATTTTTTCCTTAACAACTACCCCATCGGCCTTGGTTCTTCTTTGTACATTTTGCACCACCTTTTCTCTCTCCTTGTAGTCTTTTATGATTTATTTGAATGTCACTTCCCTACCTCAATGCCCTTGCATCCACATTCTTTCATTTTTTAAAGGTATTAATAACCAAGTCTTGACTTTTGGACCTAGATATGACATCGATTTGGATAAGTTTAGATTGTTCTCAAGTGAGGCACTCACAAAAGTTTTCAAAGATAGGCAGCTTAAACTTTGTATTGAGATATTCATGTTAGAATAGAAAGTGCACACAAAAATTTAGAATGGATCCTTCAACTTGAACAAGATCAAAAGAATCAATTGTGCATCTTCTTTGTATTTTTCACATTCTTTGAATCGTGTGAAAATAAACTTGAGTTTGGATAAATAGTCCTCAATGATAGGAAAGTCGAATTTAAGGAAGTCAATTATCTATCAAAGTAGAACATGCTTTGAAATAAAAAAGCACATTGATTTGAGGGGCCTATCAATGATACATGCATATATAAACATTTTTTTGTTTTAGTACTCATGAACTGACAATTGAAGATATTTTTTAACATATGCCATTATAATGTATTTGTTACCATCTGGGCTCTACATCAATTGACTAAATCATTTAGCCTAACAATTGAATTATCCAATCAAACAATGAATTGAATAAAACGATAGTAAAATACAAAAAATATAAAAAAATCCACAGTCATACTATAAAATTCCCCATCCTAATGTAAAAGCACCGTCAACAAGGTACTTTAAAAAATTATGGTTGACAAATAACAAATAATTAGTAATGTTGTAGATAAACAAATAAAATGTAGAAAACCCCATTAATATAAATATTGTTTCTAACCCCATTTTGCTATTGTAATTATGTCTTTCAGAATAACCATTCTATTTGTTTTGTATTGTTAAGTTTTGAGGATGATCCTCTTCTGCCCTCTTCCATGGTTGCTGCACTGACTATGATTTTGAAAATTTGCTTGTGTTGGAACTGTGCTTTGCAGGATGCCAACTGCAAGTCGGTTCTTTGCTTTGACCCTGCTCTATTCTACCATGCAGACCACTTTTAAATATTTTAAATAGTTTTATTAACTTGATTTGAATATCCAAGGAAATCTAAACCTATTTTCAGAGCCATAAAAAGACATCATAAAATTAAGAATTTAAATAGATTTGCATACTTTCACGTGGATACATTGCTTCACAACTCACACAGGTCCATGGTGATTCACAGAAACTAGAAATTAACATGCAAAGCTGATCAAACCTCTTACATCCATTATTACATGATGTTTATTTCTTTATTGAAAATCTCTTTATTCGCCACAGTTATCTTCATGCATTTGTAGGGGCACCGGGGGAAGCAGGTGAACGAGGTGCATGGTATGCCCTCGCCATGTTTACTTGAGGAGGTGGCGGTGTATACCTTACTCGTCTTGGCTGCCATGCATATTCTGCAGCCCTTAGATATCGACCGTTGTTTCCTTCCATCTCACTTCCATCACCAATTGCAAGCCCTGAAATCATAAACAAAGCCTCTTGAATTAGTTAAAACTGCAGAAATTGTTGAAGAAAATAAAGAGAAATGTCACTGAGAAGAAAAGAAAATGAATGCCTGGTGAGATAAGTATGACAAGAAGCATGAGAAGTGTAGAGCAGCATATGATCTTCTTCTGATCCATTGTTTGAGAGAGTGCTGCAAACTTTCTTACAAAATTTGTATATTATAGGGGGCGTCCATATAATTTACGAGCCTTGCACACAGTCAACAGTCAACTCTTTTTAAGTATCTACTTCACCACTTGATTCGTTTTACAACCCATTTCCTCCTCATTTACAGTGAAGTAACATGGAACAAATGCGGCAAAAACCTGATGTCATTGGTAGTTTAAAATCTTAAAATAAAAATTATTAACAAAATTCTAACATTGACAATAACATAATGGTCTTTAGATCTTGGGCCATCTAACTAGCCCTTTTTTTATTTAAATATTGAATAATGTTATGTTTTTGTATTAATATATTAGAAAATACAATTCATAATTTACATAAAAGGTGGGTCAAAAGGAATCACACTTTGAAAAGTCTAAGTTGAAACTAAAAATATGAAATAAAAGTGGTTAAATTATTAAGTAATTAAGATTATATTAGAAGGACAAGGGGGATTATAGTTAGATGGAGGTCCTATCCATTTGGAAGATCGTGACCGTTAGTAATGTGCTCCCAACTCATGGTGGAATTGTGCTGGTATTTATCTTCTTCTTGTTCAGTAGTGACATGCACAGGTGAAATGACAAGATCTAAGGTGGAAATTTTTCTGATTTCTAGCAAACTAGCATGGCCACACTAAGAAGCAAAGGAACACCCACATGATAGAGGAGTTCATCCATGTCAAGGATGTAGAGAGCCTTGGGTACCATGATAGCCATACTTGGAGCTATAACTTCAAGTGCATTGATGCCCACATGACAAAGAGGCATGCTCTCGTGGCAAAGTAAATTCAATTCTACTCCCTTTATAAAAATATTTTAATTAGTTGATACTTGTTTGGTGATTTTTTTATATTCATGCTATTTCTTATTTAGTTTTTCTTGGAGGGGAGTGTTTGGATACATAGATATATTGATAAATAGTGTAATTTTGTGGATGCCATTTACACATTTTAACACTATCCTTCTTTCCATATTAATGTGCACCCTTATCTATGCACCCTATCCACTTATTTATTACCATGCACATGCTATCCATTGTGATTAATCCCCTTTTTTCCTAATACTAGTTTGTAATTGTGGGTTTACCCTTGTAATCATGAACTCATTCCACACTAATTTAAAATTTAAATTTGACTCACTTCCCACCTTTAACCTTCCTACCTAGAGCCACCTAAGCACAAGTTTGTGTGATATGTTGTTGTCCTTGTATTTAAAGGCATGCAATGCAATTATTTTAATCATTGAAGAAAGAAAGATATCATTTTGACAAGGTGGAAAAGTGAAACCCTAGGACTTCACCCTAGGATCTCATGGGTTCTTTTCCACAAATGTGTGTGGTCTCTTATCATTTAAATTCAAGATTAGCTAGGATATAATATTGACTTACAACTTGAAAGGTGGGTCAACCAATCCTCGGATCTGAATTTAGGGACTTTGGAATGAAGTTGGTTTATTAATGTTCCATATCATGGTTGTGTATTCTATGCTTCTAGGATGAAGTGTACTGTGTCTGTTTGGTTTGCGGTGGTTTTTTGTGGGATGAAAGTGTGAAAGAATAATTTGGAAGTGTTGTTGGATGTTCATGGAACATCTCTTTGTGATCCAGACATCTTTGTTTGATCTCTTTGATGTTGCATTATGTTTTAAGTTTTCTTTTTGGGTAATTTGTGGATGTTTGGCTGACAAGGCTTGTTCTCTTTCTTGTGCTATGTGCTGGGGGGTCTGCACCAGTATTTGAGGTTGTGTTAAGATTTATTTGGGTCCTGACCTATCCTATTGAGAACCACATTGAGCACATTCAAGATGTGTTTTTGGGCCAACTGGTATTGTGCTACACATCTCATCGACATGTTTCCTTGTCTTTGACTTGAGTTGATGTGTGCGAGCATATGCGTTGTTTGAGATCACATTGGATGATGTATTAAGTTGTTTTTGGTCATATCTATATCCTAGATAGGACCACAATATATTTTTGTGGCCAACTTTATTGAGCTTATTGTTTATCTTCTATTCTAGTTGACCTAATTGATGTTTTATGATCTTGCAGAGGATATAAATAAAAGATCAAAATAGTTGCAAGTTGAGAAAGTGAGTGGTGGTGTGTGAGTATGGATTGGTGAAGTGAATTGTGAAAAAGAAGAGTCAAATGAGCTATAACGCCTTAGTCAACAAAGTGTATTATTGACATATGTAATAATTTCTAAATCTTCATGTATCATGCTATCAAACAATGAGTCTCCTCAACACTTGTCTTTGTAATTTGTATCTTGCCCTGGGGTTGTGCACCTGAGTATATTAAGTCCTATGTATCCTTCCCTAAGGTTGTGCGCCTTAGCCTGCAAGTCCATAGGCAATGAGCCTTAAAAAAATTTATAATTCTATAAGTAGTGAGCTTTCTATATTGTGAGATCTCTTATTGTGGTTTTCCCTTCTTGGGTTTTCCATTTAAATCTAGTGTTATCTTGTGCATGTGTGTTCATTGTTCTATCCTTCATTTTTGAAAATTTGTTTAAGTGTTATTGATCTATTTTATAAGTTAATCAAGTAATAAAAATCTAATTTTGCATGGTGCTAAAGGGTTGAAGATATGAAGGGCTTAAGTTTTGTAGATACTAATTCACCCCCCTCTCAGTATCTGGGTGTGTCCAACACTTAGTGGGGCTATCTAGGAACAATAATTTTGAGGAAAAGTAGTTGCTACAACTTATTACCTAGTAGATAGGTTTCCTACATCAATTTTTATTAATAAAAATCCCATGGATGTGTAGTCAAGAAAAAATCCTTCATTGAGACACCTTATATTTTTTGGTTATGGGGCATATACTCATGTGCCTAGTTAGAAGAGGTCAAAGTTGGAGAACAAGGTTATAAAATATATCTTCATCAATTGTAATCTTGATACATAAAAGGGTACAATCTTTGGGATCCTATGGCTAAGAGATGTCTATATAGAATAAATATTATCTTTAAAAATGTTAATACTTTTTCTAGTATTTTGCAAGAAAACATTATGGAAAGAAATATGTGATCAACTACCCCAAAGGATAAAAAAATTTGAACCAAAATCCCATATAGGATTCAATGAGGAAAAGAGCTCAAATATTTTAAAAATTTCCAAAGAATATAGATAGAACCTCTACCTCAGTCATTAAGGAGATCCACTTAGCAAAGACAACAACCAAATAGATATACTCATTATGATTAATGATGTATTTTTACTTTGATTACTAACATTGATGCCTAAGACTATAAAGCATGCTATGTATGCATTAATAATGCAAACTCCTATAAAATGGCCATGAACAAGGAGATGGTTACATTAAAGAAAAATGACACATGAGTTCTGCTAAATTTTCTTGATAATGTAAACTATTAGATGTAAATGAATGTTCAAAAACAAAATTGGTTCCTATAGAAATGTTGATAAGTGCAAGGAAAATTTGATTATGAAGAGATGTTCCTATATTGAGGAATTGATTAAATGGTGATATTTTATACCCATTTGACAAGATAACATCTGTTCAATTTTTATTATTTATTTTAGCAATGTTTGATCTTGAGGTTTAGAAGTTGGAAGTGAAGATAGATTCACTTCACATGGTGACTTAGAAATATAGATTTATATGTCACAACCAAAGTAATACTTTAAAAAGTAAAGAAATTTTGGTTTGTAAGATTAATAAGTTTTTGTATGGTTTTAATTAATCTACTAGAATGTGGTACCAAAATTTTGATACATTTATGTTAGGATTGGTATTTTTGAAGTCCAAATAAAATCATTCCATCTATCACATGATAGACAACCATTACTTCCTTAGTTTTGCATTGTGTGTTGACGATATGACATTTTCAATAAGGGAAGAATGCAATGATTTTTTAGTGGCTAATATTCGCCAATTGGCTATTAGTTGAAATTTGGGAATCAAAAATTGGTTAATAATTCGGGCTATAGCATGACTTGAATCACCACATTTTTATAAAATTTTATTATAGTCTTATTTAAATCGCTAAATAATTTATTTTAACAAAAAATTTAACTAAAATTTTTTCCACAATATTTGATACGTGATTAGATTAGATTTGCCTAAATTTTATAAATCATTGTAGAAATCTATATTAATTCACCAATATTATATCATAATTATTAGTTACTTTTAGGACCATATTTCTAATCTTTAGTTTCCACCATTGATTTATAATATAATCTAATGGAGCTTGTTGTATTCCACAAGGTAAAATGTACCCATGATCTGTAATGCTCATGTGGCCCACAATTTCGAGTCTCATGAGCATTATAGATTATGGGTACATTTTACCTCACAGAGTACAACGAGGGTCATTAGATCAATTATCTAAAGGAAATTTAGAGCTCCATGAGAATTATAGATCATGGGTACACTTTACCTTGTAGAATACAATGAGGGCCATTATATATTATATTTTAAAACAATGCTAGTAAGTAAATATTATAGTCTACCCATTAAACCCATCAATAATTTCCACCCTTGGGCCCCTACTTTTCCATGAGAATTTTAAAAAAATTGGATGGATTCACCATCATAATTAATGCATTTTCCTATTATTTTTCAAGATTCGCCAAAATTTTCTATAAAATTTTAGTGATATAAAAAAATCGCCAATAAAATTAATATTTTTAAATAAAAAAAAGGAAGGATTCACCAATAGAAATTAATATTTTTTCCTAAAAATGAAATATTGACCAAGATTTTATCTTTTTTTGAGGGGGTTTCGTAAATTTATCATTGGAAGAGTTTGATTTATGAATTGAAGTCTCATCTTTTAAAAAAGTTCAAGATGGACTTAGGGGCGACTTGGTTCATCTTGAGCATGACTTGATAAAAAATGATATCTAGCTAATAGAAAACTTTGGTTTGGTCAAAGTAAGTACATGAATTGAGTGTTTTAGAGATTCAACATGTCAAATTGAAGACTTTTGTATGTTATTATTTTAGTGGGTACAAAGATATTGAGTAGTTTTTAAATTATCCTTGAGTGAGATGAAGGATGTGGGAAAAGTACCTTATACTAGTATAGTTGGGATCTTAATGCATGCTATGGTTTGTACAAGATTAGAAATCATCAAAGCAATGAGAGTCCTTAGTCATTTTATGGATCATTCTAGATGAGTATATTAGGATGTAGCAAAGATGGTATTCATATATTTGTAAGGTACACCCAACATTTAGTGACTCCTCATGGATTTTTGGATTTAGATTGGGTTGAGGATATTGGTGACAAGAGATCCACTAGGGAATACATTTTCATTATTTTTGGTGGTGTTATTATTTGAATGAATACAAGTTGTGATCACATTGTTCACTACAAAAGTAGAGTACACTGCAACTACTCATGCTTGTAACAAAGTCATCTAACTTAAGAGATTATGTTTAGATGTGGGCTTGAGTCTACAAGCTATTATAATTCCATGTGACAATCTAAGTGTCATATGTCTAGAAAAGAACCCAAAATTTCACGTGAGGACAAAGAATAATAATGTCTAGTACTATTTTATCCAACTACTACTAGAATATGGGAGCATTTTGTAAGACAAAACTTCTAGTTGATACTCACCAACACCTCTCACCACTCTACAAGAAAAACCTTTGGCTTTATACTAAATGATGTAGCTACAATTGGAGTTCCCATTGAAAGGAGGTTGATGTTGCACAACATATAATAAGCACACCAAAAAAATGATTTACATTTAAAATTTCTATATTCTCATTAATTCATAATGATGCTACTGTACATTCATGTATAGTGACTCTAATCTTTAAGACTAATCACAATGATAGATTCTCTATCTTTTGAATCCAACCTTAAAGTCCTAATGTTATCACTCCTCTATATTATACAATTTACATTAGGAGTCAAGATTGTACCCATTACAATAAATTAGGCCTACTCCTCTTTTAAATTTATCTACTAGGCCTTGGACATTAATTGACTTAACTCAAATTTTATCAAATGTTGTTCCTTAACAACTACCTCATCAGCCTCAGTTCTTCTTTGTACATTTTGCACCACCTTTTCTCTCTCCTTGTGGTCTTTTATGGCTTCTTTGAATGCCAATTCCCTACCTTAATGCCCTTGCATCAAATTTCTTTCCTTTTTTAAAGGTATTAACAACCAAGTCTCAAATTTTGGACCTAGAAATGATATCAACTTGGATAAGTCTAGATTGCTCCCAAGTGAGGCACTCACAAAAGGTTTCAAAGATAGGCATCTTAAACTTTGTATTGTGGCTTTCATGTTAGAATAGAAAGTGCACACAAAAAAATAGAAAGGATCCTTCAACTTGAACAAGATCAAAAGAATCAATTGTGCATCTTCTTTGTGTTTGTCGCATTCATTGAATCGTATGAATAAATTGAGTTTGGATAAATAGTCCTCTATGATAGAAAAGTCAGAAGAATTTAAAGAAATCAATTATCTATCAAAATAAAACATACTTTGAAATAAAAATGCATATTGATTTGAGAGGCCTACCAATGATATATATATATATATATATATATTTGTTTTAGTAATCATATTGACCATTGAAGATATTTTTAGCATAACCATGCCATTATAATGTCTTTTTTATCATCTAGACTCTACACCAATTGACTAAATTATTCTTAATCATAGCGAATGAGCCTAACAATTGACTTAACAAACCAAACAATGAATTGGATAAAACGATAATAAAATACAAAGAATCTCAAAAATTCACAATCATACTATAAAATTTCCCATCCTAATGTAAAAGCACTATGAACAAGGTACTTTAAAAGTTAAGGTTGACAAATAACAAATAATTAGTAATGTTGTAGATAAACAAATAAAATTTTAAAAATCCCATTAATATAAATACTGTCTCAACCCCATGCTGCTATTGCAATTATATCTTTCGGAATAACCATTCTATTTTAATCCTATTGTTAAATTCTGAAGATGATCCTCTTCTGCCCTCTTCCATGGCTGCTGCAGTGATTATGATTTTGAAAATTTGCTTGTGTTGGAACTGTGCTTTGTAAGTGGGTTCTTTGCTTTGACCCTGGTCTATTCTACCATGCAGACCACTTTTTATTATTTTAAATAGTTTTATTAACTTGATTTGAATATCCAAGGAAATGTGAACCTATTTTCAGAGCCTTAAAAAAGACATTAAAATTAAATCTATAAATAGATTTGCATACTTTCTCAACGCACACAGGTGCATGGTGATTCACATATCAGAAACTAGAAATTAACATTCAAGGCTGATGAAAACTCTTACATCCATTATTACATCATGTTTATTTCTTTATTGAAAATCTCTTTATTGGCCACAGTTATTAGCTCTTGAAACTTCATGCATTTGTAGATGACGAAGCAGGTGCACTGTATGCCGCCGCTCTGTTTCCTTGAGGAGGTGGAGGTTTATACGTCACTTGTCTTCTCTGCCATGCATATTCTGCAACCCTAACATATCTACCATTGATTCCTTCCATCTTATTATCATCACCATTTGCAAGCCCTGAAATAATAAACAAAATGTCTCTTGAATTAGTTAAAACTGCAGATATTGTTATAGAAAATAAATACAAGTGGCACTGAGAAGAAAAGAAAATGAATGCCTGGTGAGATAAGTATGAGGAGCAGCATGAGAAGTGTAGAGCAGTATATGATCTTCTTGTGATCTATATTTGAGAGAGTGCTGCAAACTTTCTTACAAAATGTGTATATCTAAGGGGACTTCATATAATTTATGGATCCTTGCACACAGTCAACAGTCAACTTATTTTTAAGTATATAATTGATCACTTGATTCGTTTTACAACCCATCTTCTCCTCATTTATAGTGAAGTAACATGGAACAGATGCGGCGAAGACCTCATTTCATTGGTAGTTTAGAATTTTAAAATAAAAATTATTAACAAAATTCTAATCTTGACAATAACATAATGGTCTTTATTTCTTGGGCCGTCCAACTAGCTTTTTTTTTATTTAGATTTTGAACAATGTTATATTTTTATATTAGTATATTAAAAAATATAATTCATAATTTTCATAAAAGGTGGGTCAAATGGAATCATAATGAATCATAGTTTGAAAAGTTGGAGTGGTTAAATTGGAAGATTATATTAGAAGGAGTACGGGAATTATAATTAGACGGAGGCCCCATGTATTTGGAAGATCGTGGCCATTAGTAATGAGCTCCCAACTCATGGTGGAACTATCCTGGTATTTATGTTCTTCTTCTTGAGTAGTGACATGGATAGGTAAAATGACAAGATCTAAGGTGGAAATTTTTCTAACTTTTAGCAAACTAGCATGACCACACTAAGAAGCAAAGGAAGACCCACATGTCAGAGGAGTTCATCCATGTCAAGGATGTAGAGAGCCTCAGGAATCATGATGACCATGCTTGGAGCTATAACTTCAAGCACATTGCGCCCACATGGTAGAGAGGCATGCTCCCATGGAAAAGTAAATTCAGTTATGCTCTGACCTTTATAAAAATATTTTAATTAGTTGATACTCGTATGGTGAATTTTTTATTTTTTTTGAGGGGAGTGTTTTGATACACATATATGTTGAAAAATAGTGTAATTTTGTGGACATCATTTACATATTTTCTTATACACTTACCACTTATCCTTCTTTCCATATTAATGTACACCCTTATCTATGCACCCTATCCACTTATTTATAACTTCCATGTTCACAAATTTATTACCATTTCTAGATGTTATCCATTGTGATCAATCCCCCCCCTTTTATTTCCTAAGACTAGTTTGTAATTGTGGGTATACCCTTGTAATCATGAACTCATTCCATACTAATTTAAAATTTAAATTTGACTCACTTTCCACCTTTACCCTTCCAATCTAGAGCTAGCTAAGCACAAGTTTGTGTGATATGTTGTTGTCATTGTATTCAAAGGCATGTAATGGATTTATTTTAATCATTGAAGAAAGAGAGATATCATTCTGATAAGGTGGAAAAGTGAAACCCTAGGACTTTACCCGAGGATTTCATGGGTTCTTTTCCACAAATGTGTGTGATCTCTTATCATTTAAATTCAAGATTAACTAGGATATGAGATTGAATTGCAACTTGAAAGGTGAGCCAACCAATCCTAGGATTTGAATTTAGGGACTTTGGAATGAATTTTGTATGAAATGCAATGTTGCAACTAACTAATGATGAAAATGTTCTACTTTGATAAAAAAAAAAAATCTAGAAAGTCATAGACAAATTTGATGTTCAAAAACAAACTGAGTAGACTTGCATGTGCATCTATCATATAAATTTGGAGTTGAATTTGCAAGACTAAGTTTCCCAAGATGACTATGTCCTAGTAAATGAATTTGAAATCTATCTTCACAATCCTTGAGAGTTTGAGTAGAGGCCTCTTCATTTTAGATCTCATTGTCGGATCTTCATTGAATGTTGAGATGATTGAGTTTTCGTATCTTGCCAAGTTGTAGGGTTTGAATGCAACAATGAATAAATGATCTTCAATCTTCCTCCAATCTTCTTTAGATTTGTAGCCTACACATTCAAAGAGAGAAGAGGGTTTGTGCCATAGAGGGGCTCGCCTCAGTCAAACCCCTTGTTGGTGTTCATGTATATACCAAATTATGCAACTGTATCTCAATGTATAAAAATATAAGCTAGGTAGTGAGATTTATATAGAACTAGGGAGAGGGTGGAGGTGGTAAATATAACCAATATGGAGTGACTACCATGTGATCTAAAAATAGTAAATGCTCCTCTCTTTTAGGATGGTGACACCGAGCAACAACTAATCTACTAGTTATTAATTAATTAAACTCACTTTATTAACATAAGAAAGCTTTAAAAAAGTGTAGAAAGAACCTAGGACTAAGGGAAAATAAATATCCCATTAGGATAATAAAAATCCACACTAACAATTTTAACTCTTTAATTATCCTTTTTCCCTTTGATTTTGTGAAAGCTTTGTTTCCCATTGCCTCTTTTTGTCAAGAGGACGTTGCACTTGTGTTAACCTTATATTTCTCTAGCATTTTTTCATTTATAGAGCTCAAACTATCTAGACACTAATGCTATGTGTGGAAATCCACATGATGTGCTAGCATTCCATGATAGTTTCTTATTTAACAATTAATTATAAGATTTGTTTTCACCTATCACCTTTGTTGGTCACCGGTAATCACTTGAATTGAATTTGAATGGATCATTAGCCTCTTCCTCTTGCTTACTCCTATCATATTTTAATCTAATCTTTCACTCTCGCTCTCCCTTCTTACAACCTTAGTACTCCACAACCATCTCAAACATTCTTTACAACTTCTTACAACTCCTATTTTATACTTATTCATCATTGTGAAAATACCAACACTTTTACAATATTCTTCTTACAACACTCTTTATCTCTTTGGGTTCCTCAAGCCTTTGTAGGTGGTGTTTCTCTTATTCTTTTTCTCTTATATATTTATCCTTTTATTGTTATTGTAGCTTTATTGTTGTAATGAAAGTAATTTGAGAGCACTCAATCGCATGGAAGTTTGCAAGTACTTTATAATAAATTTTCATTTTTTTATCTATTAAATGCAACATAATCTTTGTTATTTATTGCATTTTTTTAATCTATTCTATTACCTAGTATATTATTGGGGTGTTCCCATTTCTAGTTGAGTAGATTGGGTGAACTTCCATTTTAAAACTAGATGTTTTTTGGGAGTATCTCAATATTTTGGGTTGTATAGATGATAGCACTAAGAGTGGATGTCTATGTGATGTGCTAGCATCCTAGGTAGAGACCTTTCATGTTCAATTCTAGGTTCCTTATTTTTTATGTTTACATTTCTAAACTCAATTTTCTAATTTCTACTTTAGATTTTAGTAAACTAGCATTTTTGTACCAATTTCATATTAATGTAAAGTTAAAGTTTAAAGTAGATTAAAATGTACCTTTTTATGTAAATATATTTATGTTTTGGTAATGTTAATGTTCCTTCATTTTTGAAATATTTTTATTATATTTCTTCTATTACTAATTATAGTAGAGGAACATGGGTATATTTTCTAAAGAATAAAGTATTCAATCAATTTAAATGTTTTAAGGCTCTTTAGAGAATAAAACTAATAGAAAAATGATATTTTAAGAACTAATAACTATTTGTTTGTGAGTTTTGTTTAGTTAATTTTGATAGGTTCTACAAAGATCATAGAAATTTGGAATAGAAAGACATACGACAACTCCATACACCCCTTAGTATAATGGAGTTGCAAAAATAATGAATAAGATATTGATGGAGAAGGTTAGGAGTATACTTAGTGGGGCTAGCTAGGAACAATAGTTTTGATAAAAAGTAGTTGCTATAACTTATTACCTGGTAAGTATGTCTCCTACATTAATTTTTATTAATAAAAACACCCATAGATGTGTGGTCAAGAAAAAATCCTTCATTGAGACACCTTATATATTTTTGGTTATGGGGCATATACTCATGTGCCTAGTGATAAGAGGTCAAAGTTGGAGAACAAGGTTGTAAAATATATCTTCATCAATTGTAGTCTTGATGTAAAATGGTATAGGCTTTGGGATCCTATGGCTAAGAGATGTTTATATAGAATTTAAATATTATCTTTTAAAAACTTAAGCCTTCTTCCAATATTTTGTAAGAAAAAAATTATGGAAAGAAATATGTGATCAACTACCCACAAAGGATGAAAAAGTTGAACCAACATCCATAAAGGATCCAATGAGGAAAAGATCTAAAATATTTTAAAGAGTTTCAAAGAAGAGATAGAGCCTCTACCTCAGTCATTAAGGATATCCACTTAGCAAAGACAACAACCAAATAGATAGACTCATTATAAGTAATGATATATTGTTACTTTGATTACTAATATTGATACCCAGGACTATAAAGGAGGCTACATGTATTAATAGTGTAAATTCCTATAAAGTATCCATGAATGAGGAGATGGCTACATTAAAAAAAAATGACACATGGGGCTTAATAACTTTTCTTGATAGATGTAAAATTTTTAGATGTTACAAATGAATGTTCAAAAATAAAATTGGTTCCTATGAGAATGTTGAGAAGTGCAAGGAAATATTGGTTGTGAAGAGATGTTCCTACATTGAGGAATTGATTATGGTGATATTTTATATGGTCCATTTGAAAAGATACCATTCATTCAATTTTTATTATTTATTTTAGCAATGTTTGATCTTGAGGTTGAGAAGATGGAAGTGGAGGTAGATTCACTTCACAGTGACTTAGAAACGAAGATTTATATGTCACAACTAGAGGAATACTTTGAAAAAGTAAATAAATTTTGGTTTGTAAGTTTAAAAAGTCTTTGTATGGTCTTAATTAATCTACTAGAATGTCGTACTAAAATTTTAATACATTTATACTAGGATTGGCATGTTTTAGGTCCAAATAAAATCATCCCATCTATCACATGATGGAAAATCATCACTTCCTTATTATTGCATTATGTGTTGAAAATATGCCATTTTTTAATAAGGGAAGAATGTGAATGGTAAATTGAAGTATCATCTTTTAGAAAAGTTCAAGATGGAGTTAGGGGTAACCAGTTTCATCTTGAGGATGAATATAAAAATGATAAAGCTAAGAGAAAACTTTGGTTTGGTCAAAGTACATGAATTGAGTGTTTGAGAGATTCAACATATCAAGTTGAAGACTTTTGTATGTTCTTATTTTAGTGGGTACAAAGATATTGAGTAGTTTTTAAATTATCCAAGTGAGATGAATGCTATGGGAAAAGTACGTTATGTTGGTATATTTGGGAGCTTAATTTATGCTATAGTTTGTACAAGACTGAACATCACTGAAGCAATGAGAGTCCTTATTCATTTCATGGATAATTCTAGATGAGTGTACTAGGATGTAGCAAAGAGGGCATTCATATATTTGTAAGGTACATCCAAGGTAATTCCATAGAGGACAACCATCTAGTGACTATTCATGGATTTATGGATTCAACTTGGGTTGAGGATATTGATGGTAAGAGATCCAACAATGAATATGTTTTCATTATTATTGGTGGTGCTATTAGTTGAATGAATAAGCAACAAGTTATGATCACATTGTTCACTAAAAAATTAGAGTACATTGCAACTACTCATACTTGTAACAAAGTCATCCAAATTAAGAAATTATGTTCATATGTGGGCTTGAGTCTACAAGCTATTACAATTCTATGTGAGAATTTGAGTTCCATATGTCTAGAAAAGAACCCAAAATTTTGTGTGAGGACAAAGAATAATGATGTCTAGTACTATTTTATCCAACTACTACTAGAATATGAGATCATTTTGCAATAGAACCCTTCTACCTGATAATCACCAACACTTCTCCACCACTCTACAAGACTAACCTTTGGATTTATACTAAATGATGTAGCTCTACAAATAAAGTTCTCATTGAAAGGAGGTTGATGTTGCACAACATATAATACATGGGAGGAAGCACACCACAAAAAATAATCTACATTTAAATTTTATATAGGACCATTAATTCATAATGATGCTACTACATTCATGTATAGTGACTCTAATCTTTAAGACCAGTTACAATAATAGATTCTAGATATCTTTTGAAACCAACCTTAAAGTGCTAATTTGTTATCTCTCATCTCTATTATACAATTAACATTAGGAGTCAATATTGCACCCATTACAATAAATTAGGCATGTACTCCTCTTTTGAATTTATCTGCTTGGACTAGGGCATTAATTGGCGTAACTCAAATTTTATCATTGTTCCTTAACAATTTCCTCATCGGCCTCAGTTCTTCTTTGTACATTTTTCACCACCTTTTCTCTCTCCTTGTGTTCTTTTATAACTTCTTTGAATGTAATTTCCCTTCCTTAATGCCCTTGTATCAACATTATTTCCTTTTTTAAAGGTATTAACAACCAAGTTTTCACTTTTGGACCTAGATATGACATCAATTTGGATAAGTTTATGTTTCTCTCAAGTGAGGCACTCACAAAAGGTTTCAAAGATAGGAATCTTCAACTTTGTATTGAGGCATTCATGTTAGAATAGAAAGTGGATGCAAAAATTTAGAAATGTGGTAATGTGCCATGCCATGATTGCAGGATAGACTCAAAATGGAAGCATGGACAAGGCATGTGAATTTTTTAACAATAATGTGCCTCTGCAAACTTGCATCTAAATATATAATCCTCACCGATGTGCTATATCAATGATCCTTTAACGGTCTTTTACTTAGATGCCTTAAAGAATCTGAAATCCCCATAGCACTTGAAGAAGCTCATGCAGGTGCTTGTGGAGGTCATTTTGGAGGAAGATCATTACTTCAAAAACTCATCCGCATAGCATATTATTGGAGGCATATGGAAAAATATTGCTTTGAATATGTTAAGAGATGTCACAAATGTTAGGAATATAGTAATTTGATCCTGATGCAAGAGCATCCAGTGGTGTAAGGGCAATCTTGCATCACCCAAAAATAGTTAAATTTCAAGTTTCTCGGTTTTTAAATATTTTTACATTTTTTGATACCCTTTTCATCATAATGAAATTCCCAATTTACGGTTTTGATTTTCCATTCTTGGGTTGAAAGATATTGTAGTTTTAGTTTCCCAGATTTGCACCTGAAAATCTTCTGAGTTAGATTTGAGTCACTTAGAGTTCCCGGATCGGCCCCAAAACTTTCCAAAATTGGTGTAGCAAATTTGTAACACGTTATTGACTTTGAGACCTTTCCAATGGTTCAAACGGTTCGTGAATCGGAGCCCTGGATCAAAAGTTATGGCCCCGGGAAGTTGGGGCACTTTCTAGAAGATACAATTGCAAATGATCTTTTGAAATTTGAACTTCAAGTTGTAATTTTTTGGCACCAAACTGCCTAAACTCAAATTTGAATGTTGTTTTGGCTCCAAACTAAAGAGGAGCTCTATTTATGTGCGGGTTTCTAATTTTTTTGGTAACTTTTTGGGGACAAGCTCGCATATTGCGAAAGGGTTATTTTGTAGCTGTCTGTAACTTGCATGTGTTGTAGAACTTGGGGATTTGAGATCCTCTGCATGTAAGAAGCTCCATTTTCTGAATAATAAAATTATTCTCTTGTTTGTGGGTTATTTTATGTGTCTTGGGCTGTGCCCTCATTAAGTGGTATCAGAGCGGGTTTTCTTGAGCGTGTGGAAAGATCACCGATCGTGAGGCAGTTCGCACCAGGACCGTGGTTGTGGGTCGAGGTCAAGAAAGATTCCTCCAAGAGTGATGCCTGGTAGGCATGGTGGTGCCAAAGGTGGTCGAGGTGGCAAAAATGCTGGTGGAAGAGATGCACTGGCAGCCCTCCAAAGACAGATTGATGCATTACAAGAGCAGTTGAGAAGAGGGTTAAACCCGAGGGAGGAAAGTGAGGATGAAGGAGAGGAAGAAGGTTAAATGTAGAAGAGGAAGAAGAAGCAATTGATCAAGACCAAATGTGGCTAATAAGGGCCATTTCGAAGATTGGGAAAAGACCCAGAGTAGAAGTCCCTAGTTATTCCGGAAGTCTGAACCTAGAAGAGTTGATCGACTGGATCAACGAGCTAGAAGAATATTTTGAGTATGAGGAAATAGAGGACCCAGATCGGGTTAAGATTGCGAAAATGAAGCTGAAGGGCCATGCCAGTATTTGGTGGAAAGAGGTCCAGTTGGAAAGAAATCGAAGAGGAAAAGGAAATATCACCAGATGGGATCGTTTGGTAGAGAAATTGAAGAAGCTGTTCATACCAATGGACTACGAGTTAGATCTGTTGAAGAAATTGCAAGGGTTGAAGCAAGGAAGTAGATCCGTGAAAGAATATACTGAAGATTTTCACAAGATAATCATCAGAACGGGTCACACAGAGGCTAATAAGGAGAAGGTAGCCCGATATCTTAATGGGTTACGACCGAGCATTCAAGAGGAGTTAAGCCTAGTTAGAATGGCCACCATTAAGGATGTGTATCAGTTTGCTCTGAAGGTGGAAGAGAAGCTGAAAAAAAGATTTGATGGCAAGCAAAAAGGACGAGGAGGTCAAAGTGGAAGGGGCAGTGGAAGACCTTCAGGAAGTCGGAATGATGATGAAAAGAAAAGTGAAGATGTGGGTACTAGCCGAAGCCAAAGGAATGACAACTTCTACCACCCTCATGATCAAAACAGTGGTGATAAAAGAGGTAGAGGATGAGGGAGATATGGACAAGGATCCAAGAGGTGACTTCAGAGG
>VDFB02271358.1:618678772-618743959 GCA_007258455.2 Sequoia sempervirens | reverse complement strand
GTTATTGACTTCGAGACCTTTCCAACGGTTCAAACGGTTCGTGAATCGGAGCCCCGAATCAAAAGTTATGGCCCCGAGAAGTTGGTGCACTTTCTAGAAGATACAATTGCAAATGATCTTTTGAAATTTGAACTTCAAGTTGTAATTTTTTGATGCCAAACCACCTAAACTCAAATTTGAATGTTGTTTTGGCTCCAAACTAAAGAGGAGCTCTATTTATGGGTGGGTTTCTAATTTTTTTGGTAACTTTTTGGGGACAAGCTTGCATATTGCGAAAGGGTTATTCTGTAGCTGTCTGTAACTTGCATGTGTTGTAGAACTTGGGGATTTGAGATCCTTTGCATGTAAGAAGCTCCATTTTCTAAATAATAAAATTATTCTCTTGTTTGTGGGTTATTTTCTGTGTCTCAGGCTGTGCCCTCATCAGATCCACACTCCCACTTTTGAGTTTTGTGCCCAAGTTCCTATTTGGCCATTTTCAGTATGGGGACTGGATCTCATTGGAAAAATTTCACCTTTGTCTTCCCACAAACATACCTTTATAATTACTGCAACAGATTATTTCACAAAATGGGTGGAAGCTATTCCCCTTCATTCAACAACTATTGAAGTATTATGTCATTTCATATTGGAAAATATTATTGCTCACTTCATAATTCCTTTCGCATTTGTTTCAAAAAATGGGACACCATTTAAGAATAATGATGTGAAGAATTTCTTAGAAGTGTTTAACATTCAA
This sequence comes from Sequoia sempervirens, assembly GCA_007258455.2. Taxonomy (NCBI): domain Eukaryota; kingdom Viridiplantae; phylum Streptophyta; class Pinopsida; order Cupressales; family Cupressaceae; genus Sequoia; species Sequoia sempervirens. Next base: position 618,743,220 of record VDFB02271358.1, on the reverse strand, counting down.
CATCATTTCTCAACTCCTTACTACCCACAATATAATGGAAAAGTAGAATCAACTAATAAAACCCTTGAGAAAATATTATGGAAAATAGTAAACAAACACAATAAGGATTGGCACACACAACTGGCATATGCATTATCATGGGCTTACCATACTAGTATCAAAAAATCTACTGGGACTACTCCTTATAACCTTGTCTATGGTACCAAGGTGATAATTCCCTTAGAGTTAGAGATTCCTTCATTAAGGATTGCTTTGCAAGGAATTATTGATGACAATACTTATAAAGAACAATGATTACATCAGCTTGAGATGCTTGATGAATAACACATTTATGCTCTTGAACATCTCCAAGCCTATTCTAGAAAATTGCAGCATAGTTAAAAAACCATGTCATCCCTTGTGTATTCAATAAAGGTGATTTAGTGTTATTCAAAAATCAATGCAACACCAATTCCAACTTGACTGAAAAAGAAAAAATTAGTCCTAATTGGTTAGGACCTTAAATAATTAATGAAAGCTATGGGTTCAGAGCATATAAGTTAACTGACATGGATGGTACACCTCTTAAAGAAACTATAAATGCCACACATCTACATCGGTATTATGCCTAATCTTCTTGAATAGTGTGGATGATAAAGCAGTGGTGTTAGAGTTAGTAGATGACATGTTCTATGTGCTCTCGCATTGCTTCATTCTTGACAAATAATTATTTGCATGTCTTGAATACTAAAGTAATTATTTAAATTAACTTTTAAGTGATTAATTTATGTTTCATGATATTCAAGCTTATCTTGTGTGTTATGTTATATTAGATCCTTACATGCATTTAATGTTCTTTAATTAGATCATAGGTGCATTTAATTTAGAATAACATACTTAATTACAATGTTGCATCTAAAAGAAACTAGAATAAGTTTTAATTAGATCACATAAAGCATGTTAAATCATGGGGACATTACCATTTAACATTCAATACATAAGTATAAATAATCAAACATCAAATGATCATATATATATATATATATCCCAAAGTTTCAAGTACATGCCATCAATATATACAATGTTAACCATGTGGTCTATGACTATTGGATCCCTTGGGATCTAGTGATTTCCTTTTTCTAGAGAGAGTCCATCGAGAGACGGTAGTGTGTGATCATGATTGTGAGATGATGTGCATCCAGAGCATATTATAAACCATGTGCTCATCCAATAGCCTCTCGGTGATCCTCCGCTAGGCAATCTCTCTCTACCTGTAGCCTAGATACCTCTAGGTGGAGTCTCTCGACCTTTGCTGGACCTCGAGATGATCATATCTCCTCATAGGAATCCTTGAATTGGTCTGCATTCCTAATAGCACCTTCATATGCTACCCTCAGTATGGCATACAACCTGAATAGTTTTGGGTCCTGCTCCATGATGGGTGGGGGCACATAGTTTGTGGCCTCATCTTTGAAAATGGGAGGCATTATCTCTGTAGTGACCTATCAATAGAGGTCCTATAGATCTCTCATAACACCTGCAAGATATAAATTAGAAATATAATCAGTACACATCATGATATATATTGAAACGCTAAAAAATGGGTTCACCAAAATGTTGAATGAACAAGATGATGAACCACTATTTTTTAAGGGGTGTTTCACTCAATTATGTATTCACCTTCAATGGAAAATGGGTCCCTATTAGGGTTTCTGAAACTGAGATCAACGTCCTGTTCCTTGATGTCTTCACTCTCAAAATCTTAGTTATTAGTTTCTGGAAGTCTGTAGATAATTTTGTAGCTTCAAATATTTGATTTTGCACTTTAGATGACAACTTTTGCAACTTTGACAATTTTTATCCAAACTTGTTCCACTTGATCTTCAACCTGTAAATCTACAAACAAACATTCAAGGGAAGAAAAAATTGTTGTTTCTTAGTGGATAGGGGTTTTCCTCAGTCAAACCCCTTGTAGGTAATTAAACCAAATGATGAAATAAAGGAATAAAGCATGAAACATGAAATAATGCAATTGATATGACCTTGGATGATGTCTTGTAAAGAAAATCTATAAAATAACATGTAGTGGCCATGAAGAATGTATATCTCAAATCCTTGAATATGATGTGAACAATGCTTGCAAGTAGATCTTCAATGCTGCATCCACTTCTTTAGCTCAACAACATGCATGAATGCATCAAACCCTTGTCATGATGAAATGATCTCTAATTGTTGAAATACTTTTGAAATCTTCCTTGAAATGCCTTATGAATGCTCTTGAAATGCTATATAATTCTCTCTTGAAGTTGCTAGGATGTCTCATAAATTTCTAGGTGAAAAAAATGTGAATTAACCCCTTATTTATACTAAATTAGGAGATTAACCTTGAAATTCAAACAATTAAGGCCGACACCATATCTAGAAGTAAACTTTATTAAATTAACGCCAAAATTAAATTTCAAAACGGGGTCCTCATTAAGGGAGGACCCATCCGCCACCTAGGGCGAATGGGTCCTAGCTCAGTTTTCCACGACCTAATCTTAGGGGATGGAAAGAACATTAAAAAATTATTTAGAATCAACTGATAAAGGGGGGTCCTATTAAAGGAGGAACCATTCACCACCTATGGTGAATGGGTCCTAGCACCACTTTCCTCTTGGATATTTTTGATTTGTGGTTGTCATTGATGCCAACACTATTGGCATTAATGTCTTTAAGGTTGTATATGTTGAGGATATTGAGAAAAATGTAATAAAATAAGTTGCAGGTTGTCTGTGGTGTAGTGAAGTTCAACATGGTGGCTAGCTTAGTACATTGATGATAAGAGGTTGTGGATTAAAGGATTTTTTGACAAGTATATCTAGTTTATCCACATGAAGTTTTAGAGGTTCACATGAAGATTTGACTGAGTTATGAGTATCTGTGTTCTGGTAGTTGTTCTGTTGCTTTAGTTGGTGTCCCTGAAAGAAGATGATTTTATTCTAGTAATTTGATTTGTTGTGGATGCTTCTGTGGTGATTCATGATGCTTGTGGATGTTTCTAGATCATGCTCTATCTGTGTTGTTCGTCCACATTGATCCTTGTGTTCGCAATTGGTGATTTTATTTTGTGAGTTCATGTTTTTCATGATCATGGCAGACAGGGTGATTGTAGGTTACAGATCTTTGAGGCATAATTGTTTAAGGTTTTTTGTGTTTGAGACATGTTGGTTTGGGTCCTTACTATGTTTTGACCGACATTGTTTAGTGCACATTGATAATTGTTTATTGATTTGGGCTGATAGTTTGTACACATTTTATATTTTGTTGGGTCGACATATAGTTGATGTTATCCCTAGTTGCGGATATATATGATCAATTATTTATACCATTTGAAGGCATGGTGTGCAATGTATGTTGAGTGCTATGTGTGAATAATGTTCTAATATTTTGAAGGTAGAAGTAAAGTGTGAAGAAGAGTGAGAAAAAGAAAGTGTTTATGTGCTTAACCATAACTATAATCAGGCATTAGAAGATGCTATTTTCTTAGTTCAAAATCTTTTGGATGTAATCTGAATGTGATTGTAAGATGGTGAGTATTCCTTTAGACATTAAGCCTTTTGTATTTGAGCAGTGAGCTCTAGGCAGTGTGCCTGAATGCATGTGCATTCCCCATTTATAATAATTTTATACTTTTAATAGAGTATAATCTTGTGGAGTAACCTTCATTGTGGCTTTTCCCCTAATAGGGTTTCCACGTAAAAGAATCTTGGTGTTATACATGTGTTTTTGATGTGGTGATGATTTATGCTTTCATGTTTATTTATCAGATCTGAGAATAAGTTTAATAAGTTTAATAAGTATAATTTATGTGACAACTAATTCACCCCCCCTCTCAGTTGTCCTTGTGTTGCCAACATTTCCAGGACCTAATTTTTTCCCAATTAAATACATTATATTATTTAAATCATGGTTGTCAGGATAGATCTTTGGGACGTATCATAAATAAGGTTTACATTTGAATTAAAGGGGGTTAATTACTCCAATTAACCACAATTAATTAAGACCACCCTAGATAAATGTGAAAGTGATTTACAACACTTTACAACACCTAAATAAGGTACAAATTCAAATATATTTTATAATTAAGAAGGGGTCCATTAAGCTTAATTAAGTAAATAAATTCTAGAAAAGTGTGAAAGTGTGTTACAATACTTCACATCACCTTTACAAAGGATCAACTAAAGCATGTTTTAATCAAATACAGGTCCTAGAATGATGTGAATGTGTACAAGACATTACAACACTACTCCAAGAAACCATTAATTCAGTTTTAATGTCAATTATCAAACCAAGTAAGGGAAAAAGGCTACTTTTTCTATTACTACTATATATATATATATATATATATATATATATATATATGAAAATTAAAAGCATAATCACAAATAAAATATCATCACCTATATCTCTAACTAGTTGTGTAAAGATAGCGTCTTCTTGTGTAGGAGGCATGGAGGATGTGCTAGCCTCTCCATGACTATAGGTGCTAGTGTGTGCTATAGCTATTGACTATGATCTAGTTGCATGAGTAGAAGCTAGCTCTCTCCACTCACAGCCAACTAGATCCTCATCCACTATATCATCACCCTCACTCATTAGCTGCTCCTCCTCATCCTCCTCTTCATCCTCCTCCTACCCATCATAATTACGGGTTACATCCTCATCGTATTCCTTATCTATCACATCTGTGAATAGGTCTATAGCCCTAATCCCTGTCTCCTATGCTCTATCCTCATCCTCGTCTCTCTGATGTAGGAGTGGTCCTGCATCACCTATTGGATCATCCATCAGGAATACAGGAGCCAACTGTGCTATTGCCCACCACTCCTCGTACACATATGTGGCACCAACATAATTAGCATAAGAGACCGGGGGCATAGCAGTTTGAGTCACTGTAGAAAAAATAATTAGTGGTGAGTCATCTCATATCCTTGGGCCTCCATGCACACTGCACTGATCTCCTAAAGAAAGGTTGTGCTACTAGTGGTACTTGTATCTACCTAAAATTTTGCATGACATGATCATAGTAGAAGGGTCATACTATGTAATCATGTCTGCCTAATAGAAATTTGTCTATCTGTAATCTCCTCAACTATCGGGTTTCATCCAACCACTGAGGTATCAACTGGTATGGCTCCATAAGATCTCTTCCTGATCTAGTCGGTCAAATCTGACCCTCCAAAAGTATAAATCTCTATACTGTCATAATTTCCTTAGAGGATAACTAAATGCATGAGGGTATCCTAGGGCTGATATTGACAGAAACCTTGTCAACCTAGTGTATGTGATATGCTCCAGGAACCACACCTATAGTAGTGTACAATGCACCATACTATCTGATTTGTAAACTTGGTGAGTATTACTCCATAAAAAGTTTACGATGAGGATCCTTTTACTGACTTATATTTGCTTGTGAATTAAGAGAAAATAATTATTTAATGTAGTTGTTTTAAAAAATAATACATAAATCAAATGAGCTAAAAAAATAGATTCAACACATGAAAAGACAAGAGAGAGGAGTTTGATAACAGAGTTGTCAGACTCTGGCTATGTCTCTGAGTCCGTTTGAACATGAATCATTTTATTCCTTCTTATGCAAGATGTTGGGACCTTCTCACAATTGTTTCCATACAAGCTACCTTCTCCTTAACCAAGGATTCAAGAAGGAACTTCACACAAATGACCTTACTCTAGACATCAGAAGGATAAATTCCTTACAAAGAAAGCTTTTACATAGTTCTCTCAAAAATCATTCAAAGCTCCGAGCCTCGAACTAAGCCTACAACTCTTGAGAGCTTACAAGTATCTCTCTTTCTCCCCCTTTTTTCCTAGCCTTCTCATAGGCTCATATAAAGAATTTATTTAGTTTTCCCCAAACAAGATAAATCCAAACTTCCCCAAACAAGGAGAAAATATCTCTCATGATCCACTAAATTAGGATTGGGGCACAATACAAGGAATGAGATGATGAGAGATCCCTATGAAGATCTCAACTCCATCCATAAACATCTCAACATCCCATGAATATCTCAACTTTCCTATGAAACTAGGAAACAAGAGAGCTACGCATCTCTTCTATTAGTCTCCTATTTCATTTGAGAGAAAATAATATAAAACATATAGTTGTCAAATCTTAATCATTTAAGTTGATTTTATCCTTTATGTCCCTTTAATTCAACAAGCCATATCTTCTTCATATGAAGTCCACTCGACCCCGTTCAAGTTACGTCAGAAAGCTCCCTATGAGCTCTTTGTTGTTTGGAAACCTTCAATGATGATGAAGACCTTGTACATTCTTTGACTTTGGAGATCCTCCTGGATCAAACCTCCCCACAAAAGAAAATTTTGGTCTCCAAAAGTATCAATTGTAACCTGTAAATACTTGTACCAGCTGCATAGCAAATGTTTCTGAAAGGCACATTCCCCTACTCCTTCACCTTTGTACTTCAAAATTGGAATGTCAAAGCCAACATGTAAACTTGTCGCTGATAGTACCTGGATTACAATTCTTCAAAATTTGAAGCATAATATACTTTCCAAGATTTTATAAGAACACTCATTGGTCAAGTTTACAATAGATCGCCAAAAATAGGCCTAGGAAACTATGCCTTACTCAACGGTGATTAAAATAATCGAAAATGATGCCAACAAGGCTTAGGAACACAAGTGCCTCTCACTCTTGTCCAAAAAGGAATTCAACACATCCTCAATTCGCACCTCTCCATGCACCACTGTTTCCTATAGAATAAACACCGAATAAAAATCTGTAGTCGTAGGAAGATGCCATGTATATTGCTGATACGCAGAGTCATTCTTGAAAAGACCGAAATACACCCAGTAATTAGGCCATCGAATGTGGACCAATGGGTAGGCGAGTCGCCTGGCAACTGCAAACAAAAATTTTCCTTCAACAATTTTTTCATCACCGTGATCAGCCTGTGACTGCACTTGATCTCCCCACAGTTCAAAAAATCACACTTTGAAGAATTCTTACACTGTTGTATGATCGTTGCCTCATCCACACCGATCCGTGCTCCTCGTCGATAAATGAGAACAAAAAAATCCTCTTCGCCGACCCAACCCTACCTGTCCATCTCCTCAAGTCTTGAACGGAGGAAGGATGAAAAGACGTCAAGTAAGGAATAGCTTGCTCACAGGTGACCCACATTCTCCCCTCCATGCACAACACAATTACATTCTCTAATGGCCTGAGCTCCAGTAGAAACATGCCCCACTTGGGGGTAGCTACACACAAATCCCACATGGTCCGACCTGTGACAACAAAGTGATCCTCTTTCCTTGGCAATTACCAGATACAAAAGACCCATTGTCTACATAAAATTCGCTATTGGAGGTCATATACCTCATAGAAACAAAAAAAAGGAAAATTGTTCCACACATTGCATGCAAATATTTTCATGCCTTCATCTTTTGCTCTAACAAGTACATTATGTCATGTTGTTCTCTTCAACAACTACGTCCCTATTAGTTTTCTTCTTTATAATTATTTTGGTTGGACCATGTTAGTTGTGTTACGACTAGGTGTCCTCCTAAGGGTTTGGATTTGTGTGCCCCATCTATGGTGTGACTAGGTGCATTCTTTCTTCGGGAGCGACATGCAGATTGTTCCTAAGTCCATTATGGGACATTCAACTTTGAGAATGGACAACCAAATAAGATGCTCATGAAGAGAAAATCAGCATACTTGTTGCTCCTTTCATGCATGCTCGTGAAGATTAGATTGACATACTTGTCGTTCCTTCTGTGCACCTTGCGTTGAATATGAGTTGGTCCTCGATCCCTTTCACTGCATGTGCACCCACCAGTTTTTTGTTACAGTGAGGAGTTAAAATCCATCCTGGATTCACACACTCCCTTCCAATGCGACAACACCTCTTCTCTGATATGCTTTACGAGCTCCTCCTTACTGAGGTTAGCAAAGCCAAATCCATGCATCCATGTGACCACCAGTTTAGACTCGACTATAATGAGATCCTAGTCATACTAGGGCCCAACATAGTGCAAGAAATCCTGCGAATCACAAATTCGGTGGCGATTCTTGGAAAAAAGTCATACAGAGCTTTGTAGGAGAAAATGTCAGAGTTGTGAGAGGGCCTGTCTTTTCCATCTCCCACCCAACATTCAATTCCTAGGCCGCCCACTCCTTCCATATACATGTGGACGCACGCCTATACTGTGGCATCCAGATCAGACAAATAGCCTTCCACAAGTCGCTGGATCAAATCTTGTGGCACAACATTCCAAACCCTTTGTATAGGGTACTCACATCGGCGGTCAATTTCCTCAAGTGGTTTGCATCTAATCCCTTAACTATCTCAGCAGTCTCTATGAGTTTCAAAGTACCCTCATCTACTAGAAATTTCTACCAACAAATCAACACTATCACACATATTAGCACCATAAGTCTTGATGAGCATTTCCAAATCTTCATCGAGCTATACACTAGGAAGACACCTCACACACAGATGGAGAAAATTCTCCCCATGACATCACTATGTGATCTTGCCCAATAGAATGGCATGCCACTGAGGTTCCATTTGTCCACTTGGACTCAAAAACATGGTTGATCACAGATTGCAAATTTTGATTTCTCCATCCTTCGCAACCTATTTCTTCAATTACTCTTTGCTTGAGTTTAGCCCAGATAAGCATTCACACTAAGTAAAACAGTCAACCTGGCTCTGATACCAACTTGATATGTAAACCTAGTGAGTATTACTCCATAAAATGTTTACGATGAGGATCTTTTTACTGACTTATATTTTCTTGTGAATTAAGAGAAAATAATTCTTTAATGTAATTGTTTTAAAAAATAATACATAAAGAAAATGCACTAAAAAAATAGATTCAACACACAAAAAGACAAGAGAGGAGTTTGATAATAGAGTTCACCAGACTTTGGTTACGTCTCTGGATCCATTTGAACACAAATCATTTTATTCCTTCTTATGCAAGATGTTGGGACCTTCTCACAAGTGTTTTCATACAAGCTACCTTCTCCTTAACCAAGGATTCAAGAAGTTACTTCACACAAATGACCTTACTCTAGACATCAGAAGGATAAATTCCTTACAAAGAAAGCTTTTACATATTTCTCTCAAAAATCATTCAAAGCTTTGAGCCTCGAACTAAGCCTGCAATTCTTGAGAGCTTACAAGTATCTCTCTTTCTCCCCCTTTTTTTTCCTAGCCTCCTCACAGGCTCATATAAAGAATTTATTTAGTTTTCCCTAAATAAGGAAGATAAATCCAAACTTCCCCAAACAAGGAGAAAACATCTCTCATGATCCACTAAATTAGGATTGGGGCACAATACAAGGAGTGAGATGATGAGAGATCCCTATGAATATCTCAACTCCATCCATAAACATCTCAACATCCCATGAATATCTCAACTTTCCCATGAAACTAGGAAACGAGAGAGCTAAGTATCTCTTATTAGTCTCCTATTTCATTTGAGAGAAAATAATACAAAACATATAGTCATCAAATCATTAATCATTTAAGTTTATTTTAGCCTTTATGTCCCTTTAATTCAACAAGCCATATCTTCTGCATATGAAGTCCATTTGACCCGGTTCAAGTTGCATCATAAAGCTCCATGTGAGCTCTTTGTTGTTTGGAAACCTTTGGCAATGATGAAGACCTTCTACATTCTTTGACTATGGAGATCCGTCCTGGATCACTATCAACCTTGTGGTATGAAAACCACCCTAGATCATAATACAAGTGTGCAAGGATCTATGCCCCCAGGCATATACGGTCCTCTACTCCTCCATCTGTCGTATCATGTGAACTAGTCCTCCATCTAGATGTGCTCCCCAACCATCGGGGATGAGTACTACTGCCACTGTGAAAATCATAATCCATACCAAAAGTGGTGCTCATGGATAAATTAGCCATGTAGCTCAATGTGTGGCCCCATGATGTCATCAAGAACTGGACCTCCAAGACAAAACTGTATATCGTATTTCATCTCAAAAAATGATCGATCCACTAGAAAATGGACTCTCTCACCTTGAATTGGAACTCAAAGAATGTGATGAACTTCCTCTAGGGTTATTGTCATCTCGCCTGTCAGAAGATGAAATGTACATGTTTCTGCATCCCACCTCTCAGCTAATGCCATCAACTAGCGCCATGTTACCTCATGGGGGGTATGAGGTATGCCCAATATAATCCAGTGCTCTGTAATATCTATGTCCTTTGATAAGATCGGGACTAAGTATCGTAAGCGACATAATTTTCTGTCATTGAGATGTTGTCGTGATTGAGGTGGAATCTAACAAAAAAGAAATATATATATATATCCTATAAGCATTCTAAAAACTTAAATCTATACATCGACAATAAAAAACTGTACTAAAGAATTGTTGTAGTATATTTTCCTAAGGGTCCTAGACACTTTAGTTTCCTTTTGGGACACTTCATGAAGAAACATGACACTTTGCGGAAAAGTGGGACACTTCGCAACAAAAGGGGACACTTTGCGAAAAAAGGGGACACTTCACAAAAAAGGGGACACTTTGTGAACATTTTTTCTAGGGTCCTAACTCAACCTAGAAATACGTAAAAACATAAAATAAATGTGTAAGGATGAAGCTAAGTAAGAAAAATCAACTCACCTAATGTTGCAGCTCACCTTGAGCTACCTTCTCCCATAGGAAATCAAGTCTCAGAGGCTTGTACTCTCGTCGGCTTGGAATCCTCAATCAATCTCCAAAAGTCGAGCTAGAAGAAGGTAAAAGATAGAATTAGTTCAAGTTACTTCACTTTTTGCTCTTATAAAGGTTAAAAGTAGGTTTTTACTATATTAGGGTTAAAAAGTACCTTTTCATTCAAACTAGCATATCGGGGGCTAGTGAACTCCGTTTTCAACGCCGTTTTTGCATTGGAATCATGATTCTACTTTTGTTATCATTAAATTTCTATCATTATGCAGTATGATACTTGTAAATACCCTCTAATATGACTTATCCAATTTGATGTGGCTAGATTGCTACCTTGATTCCACCTACATAAAGCAAGTGGAATCAAGGGGGGGCATACATCTACCCTCAAATTTTATTTCTATAAGAAGTTAGATAAGAGGATTTTTGAACAACTAATGAATTTTTGTTTTAGGATGCGGTTCCTAACATTGTGGTTTTCAGATAGCTACAATGGGGGATTCATTCGCCCGTGTTGTGAATGAACCTACATGAAAATCCTTTTATGAAACAAAGTTTATTGTTTGATTCTTTTAGCTTACTTATGCACATAGAGTCATATGGGCGTTAAAGTGGGGGCTAAATGTAGTATAGAAAATTGTATGCTCTTGGAGATGGTACAATTTCACACTTAATTTGGAACTATTTTAGTACCGTTGCATTGAATACCCCTTTAAATCATCATTAATAGGCTCCTAAGACCCTTTATTTTGGATCTCAAGGCTTATTTAAAAAAAAATCCTACAAAATCATCAAAAAACTAAAATTCCTAACAACCCACCTCAAAAATCTAGGGTGGGACTCATACACCACCTTGGGCGTATGAGTCCCCTTAGGTAGGAACCATAAGCCACAAGTGGCGTATGAGTCCCATTTGGGGCCTTTTTAGGGTTTGAGCAGGAAATTCAATTTTTTAATTCAAATTTTGGTTGATGTCAACTTTTAAGATCTAAATAACGGTAAATTAGGTGTAATGCCTATATAAAAAATCTTCTAAAGTCATTTTTCATTTAAGAAAGCTTTTTAGAAGAACAATTTCAAGATCCAAGTATTCAAGAGCATTCAAGCATTCTTCACAAGAGGATTCAAGAACAAGAAATTAGAAAATTTGAAGCTTTGGGGCAACATTATTGTGTTTTTACAGGTCTTCAAGCTCACTTTCTATAGACATAGAAAATGTACTGATTGACATTGCAAATCGATCCCGACCACTAACATCGTTTCATCCTAAATCATCCCTTAGTCTAACCATTTAATTGAATACCTTTATTTGATTAAATTCATCAATGTTCCTCTCTTAATTAAATAAATCATTTATCTAATTAAGTCATCCTTTCTTGTTAATTAAATCAATCAGTCTGATCTAATTATCCCTATTTAATTAAATAATCAATTTTATTTGATTAAATCTCTAAAGTCCATCCATTAAATTAAATAAATTAAAACCTTATTTAGTTTAAATCTAACTTCATCTCCTTGGTTAAATAAAATAAAATCTTTATTTAATTAATCTTGAAATCATATTCTTCTCATATTTGATTTAAATCAATTCGTGAATCTAAATCAATATGTCACATCATTTTGACCTCTCATTAAATTAATTAACCTTGATTAATTTAATCTCTTCTCATGTCCTATCCTCTAGCTTTTGCAACTTGCACAAGAAAATAGATTTAATTCATTTATTAAATCTCTATTTTCTCTCAAAAGGCATAATAAAGGAATATTCCTCAAATTTGAATTCAAAATCCAAGTGGACTTTGTCCTTCCAACAAGGCATTTACTCCACCTAAAAGGTCCTTTTTCCTTGATCCAAGTGGCATTCAATGCACCTTCTTTCCCTCTTACATGTCATTTCAACAATTTCAAATTTCAAATATATGCATTTATTGACACATTCTTCAAAACTTGCACATCCTTCATCCATTCACATGTTGACAAGTGGTACCTTGTCATTGGTGGATCTTTAGTCCCACAATGCTCCATTTTGGACATCTCTTCAACTTGACATTCTATAAATAAGAGGCTTCATTCCTCATTTTATCATCCACAACTTGAGTAAACTTACTATACTCAAATTCATAGTAATTTTCATCTAATTTCATCCAATCTTAGCTAGGTTATGCAGATTTTTATCTCGGAGCACATTGGAGGTCTTCATCAAGTGGATCACTCTTCATTATCAATCATCTTCATCACATCATTGGAGTTGGGAAAGGGCCAATTTTCACATCAAATTGGAACCAAATCCCTCAAGAGATTAAGAGTTTGCTTTGTTTTAGAATAGGATTTGATATCTTTGTTTTAAGTGTGTTGTGTTCTTCATTTCATTCCTTTTCTCTTACATTCAAATGGATTTCTTGAGGAATCTATATTCTAACTTGCATTTGATCTTATTAATATGTTCATTTGTTGTGTTTTTGCAAGTATAGGATATTGGTTCACACTTTCATTCAAGATCTAGCATTGAAAAGGGTTGATTATGGTTTCCTATGGTGAATCATGATGGATTCTAGGTTGGGGAGATGCAACTAGCCATCAAGCCAAGCCTAATGAATTATTTCCTAAGTGATTCGATCCTCCATTATCATTATACATTCAGCCTAAGGAAGGTACATGCATTATTAGGGCTCATTTGGGTGATTAGAGATCTCTCAAATTGAGTCATTCATCTCCATGTTTCATTCTTGCATCTCATTCTAGCACAATAGAATAGTGTTGCATTGCATTTCAGATTTCCTAATCTTAGATACACTTAAGGTTATGGTTTATGTTCACATTTATATTCATGATTCATTGTTTCTATCAAGGTTTAATTACCAAATTAGGGGTTTGATCGAGGAAAACTCCCCATAAGCAAATCAACAATATATTCTATTTTGCAAGTCTTTTTACAGATTTAGATCTGGAAATCAATTTGGAGGGAAAGAGAAGAGATTGGAGAACAAATCTAAACTTTGAATTCCTAAAAAAGGGGAATGGGACTAATACGCCAAAAGTGGTGTATGAGTCCCAGTATAGGCATATTTTTAGATTTTTGCAGATCCTAAATCTACACTGTTAGAAACCTGTTCTAGACCAAAAACCCTAGTTTGGGACTAATATGGCCAGAGTGGCATATGAGTCCCAGTGTGCCCTAATTATAGGATTTCAAATGTTTCAAAGCTCATTCTAGGCTTCTTCAAGTTTAGAGGTGCACACCTTTCATCTCTTAGTTTTTTTGTTCTGATTTACATATATTTTTAGGTCATTTAGTGAAAGCTTGCATTACATTAGGCTTAAGCATTAGGTCTTGCATTTCATTAGTCTTTCCAAGCCCTAGCTTGGTGGTGAACCCCTATTTAGTTTCTAATCAGATCCTAGGTCAAACCTATTATAAGATCTCTTTCTCATTTGCATACTTTAGATTGAGATCTCTAGGGTTTTCCTTGAATGAGAGTGTGGAAATTTTTTATTCTATCTCCTAAGTATAGAAACCCCCACAAAAAAATTTTCTACCTTTCACTCCTCAACTTCTTTCTATTTTACCTCGCATTCACACTAACATGCATGCTCGCTAAAGTGGGGGGAAAATGTAATGGAGCAAATTTGCAACCCTAGGAAAATTCCCCATTTATATCACCATTACCTTATAAAATGAAAATATGACGATGAAAATCCACATCCTCCACCTTTCTCCATCCACTTGGTAGCTCATTTTGATGTCAATTGAGGAATCCCATCCAGGATGCATGTGTACCACACAGGCATCTGCACATCGTGTTGCCATCCTGACATGATTCATGCCTCTGGAATCTATAGAGGCATTACGTTTCTCCATTGGCGATGAAGTGTAATGTCTTTGTCTCCCTTGATCAATGAGAAATGGTTCTTTTGCCTCCTTTTTCAAGTTCAGATGGTCTATCTTCTCATTATTTGATTCCTTGATTCACTTGACTCTCTCATCTATACTCTCACACTCTCAAGCTTTGACATCACTCTTTTGTGGCTAAAAGATGTTGGTTTTTGGCTCCTACACTTTATTTGTTGCAATAATGTTGCTATTGGAGGACTTGCAAGCTCTCTCCTCCCACTACTCACCTTGAGTGCTCGTAGATATAAAGGTGGTATGTTCTTCACTATTTCTCTTTGCATCCTTTGTATATTTACATAGCATACTTGTTGTTGGTGATTTCTCCTAGCACTATTTCCTTTCTATTTCTACATCATTCTATAAACTATTGCTATCTGGCTATCCATGGAGGTGAAAACACCAAATTGGGGAACTGACTAAGGCAATTCTCTAAAAACAACCCCAACATTTTCCTTGGTTTTGTGTGTGTAGTTGTTCTCATGTGGAGCTCTTTGAAGATTCAATTCTCAGGAAGAAAGGACACTTTCCTCACCTTCTCTTTTTCAATTCTATCTTAGCTTAGACGTACTATTCTTCTTGTTGTACTTTAGTTTTTCACTTTTCCAATGCTTTGTCATAGTATAAAACCTTAGCATTTAGGAAGTTAGTTGATTTTCTAATGTTTTAATTTTTTCCTAAGATCCTCTATATGTATGGAAACTAACACACATTTGAGATGCCAACACACCACGCTGGAGTCCATAGTCCATGTTGTCATCAGGTGATCCCACAATAGTGGTTTACACTTTTTGGGACATCTTGGTTTTTGTTGAAATCACATATTTTTAGAAAATAGAATGATTTAAGCCTTGAAAATTTCCATTTAAAGGATTCCAATTGAAGAGGGTTTGATCAAACCACCTTAGATCAAACCCGCTTGGATAGAACCTCACTAGTTTTAAACCATACCTATAACAAAGTCTCCTTTTACACCTATCAAAATGTTAATAAAAGCCACTTTTGATTTACCTTTTGGGGTATCAAATGAATTCATTTAATTTTTTTTTTGTATGTATGTAGTCCTTATTATAAGCTTTCCCAAAAGTATAGTTTTAAATATATTTAATTTGATTATTATATATATATATATATTTGTGAATGTAGGTTTTTCATCAAAAATAAAGCTCTTTGTTATGCACATGTGGAAAAATAGTAGATTATCAATTTTTTTTTTTGAAAAATATCTATGCACTTGATATTGATGTCCTTGATCCAAAAAAAATAATAATTTTGATACATACAAAAAAGGTTATGTGTTAGCAAGTAAACCTATATTTAAATTTTAGCTGGTTTGACTTCAAAACTTAATTAAGGAAAAAAATATTTAATAAAACACTATGAAACCAATTGCATGCACTAGATATTGTAGTTACGAATCTAGATTTGAAAAAAATAGAATGTTATCCTTCATAGAAAAAGTTATGTGTTAGCATGTACATGCCAGTTTTTAAAAATGGTGTTTACTATAAAAAACTAGTTTTTGAAGGAGATGAAAAAGAAATACAATTTGATTCCAATTTTTTTTTTAAATATATTTAGAATATACAGGAAAAATTTCACAAATCACTAGTTTGCATCATCTTCAAATTCCTCATGGTTTAGCAACTATAGGTGCTTGAAAGTGAAGATTTAGTTAAAAATATTCAGTTCAATGTCAAGATTGGCCAAAAAGTGTAAATAACTATTGTGTGATCATCTCGTCCTTAGACAATGAGCTATTTGGGTAGTGGATTGAACCCTCAAAATTAGTTCTCCTGACCTCGTGAAACATTTGGTTTAGCAGACAGATAGTAGCACCCAAATTGATCTTCCTTTTCAACCTTAACATTTTTACCTTCCTAGTGTGCTCAACAAGCTTGAGGTAGATCAGGGTAGCCTGTTGCTTGGGACTCTCCCATGACCTAGATTCTCAGAGTAGCCAATCCCCTCCTCTACAAAATGCTATGATCCAGTTGCTAGAAAATTTACATCTACAAGGTTGTAACCCACTTATGAATTAACATCTGACAAAGGGATCCCCAACTATGATGATATCACTTGATGTGCCCTCATAATATCCTCAAAAAACATAATACACTCTGAACTTGATCATTACCTGTAACATGATATAGATCATTTAGATATGGGATACCAGTGACCTAATAGGGACCTAGGTTAGAAGATGACCTATGTGGATGCCTCATTAAGTACTATCCCATGTGACTTGTATATATCATCTTTATTTGCACATCAATCTCATCAATTCTATCAATTTCTTACCTTTGGGAATTAATGACCACATGATCACCAATATCACTAAGAAATAGAGAGATTGCATGCATTCTCTCACCAACCAAGCTCATATAAGAAAAAAGGCTATCAATTTGAACAACTATATGGATACCTATCACATAATTTTTCATGCCCCTCACCCAAATATGGAGGAAAATATAAATAATGTCATTGAGGCCTAAATGAACCTCAACATACACATACTATGCAAAATATAATAGAATTTTGTTGTTGTTAGGATAATGACCATGAACAACAAGAAATATAAGGTATTTATGAATGGTGAAATCTAAGGGTCTACACATCTAGTCACCTAATATATGCCCTAACACTAGTTTTAGGGACATATTGAGGAAATAAATCCCTTTTGATAATTTATTTTAGCACATTTAGTTGCATTGTTCTCAATGAAACATCACTTGAAACTCTTTCTCACATTTGGGAAATAATAGCTACTAAAGTCTTACGAATAAGGTGAAACACTCCCTAATGAATGTCCAATACAAGGAAAACTATCTAATATCTCCTTAGTTTATTTTTTAAACCCTAGTAGTTTGTGGGTCATCTAAAATTGACTGCAATCTATTGATCTCCCTATTTGTATGTGTGAAAAGTGAATTATCCATATAATTTATGAGTTGCACATTCAAAATAGTTTAGTGTTTCAATTTGATGTAATTTTAGGGTTCAATTTGATGTATTCACATGTATGTGTTACATGTGTATGTACATGTATGCATATGTACATATATATATATATATATATATATATATATATATATATATATATACACGTGTAAGTATATTGTATGTATACATGTGCATGTATGTATTCAATGTTCTATGTAACATATATAATGCACACATGTGTGTATGTATGCATATACATGTATATATGTATACACATGCACATGTATATATGTACATGTATATATGTATATCTATGTATGCATATATATGTATGTAGTTGTGTATACATATGTATATATGTACATATATACATATAATGTGCATGCATAAATGTATATGTACATGTATATATGTGTATCTAGATACACACATATACATATAAATTATTTTATACTTACATATGTATAATATTAAATGTATACAAATTATATAATATACATGTGTATGTGCACATATACATGTATGTACATACATGTGTAATATATTTTAAATGTTCAACATTAAATACATAGATGTGTGTGTACATATATATGTATGTACATACATGTGTAATATATTTTAAATGTTCAACATTGAATACATACATGCATGTGTACATATATATACACACACACACAATACAATACATATATCATATACATGTACATACATGTGTATATACACACACACAATACAATACATATATCATGTACATACATACATGTATACACACACACACATCATGTGTACATACAATGAACTAGACATATAAAATGAACTGGATATATGTACATACATATACAGTTGTTTACAAAACTTGAATTTGACACTTTATGAGGTCTTCAAAAATATAATTTGAAACTTTAACCTACTATTTTTTTATCTTACCTCCCTCAAACTCTAGGTTGTGATATATGTACACATGTACTAATGGAAGAACTTGATAATATATAATTAGGAAACATGATCAAGTGGGAAGCAACTTATATATCATCAACAATTTAAATTAAAAGATGTTCAATTTCATTATTCTCATTTAAATATATGATTATGCTAGAATGGAGACCACACAAATTCTTGAGTATCAAGTTAAAAATGAATTGTAATTTAAGTAGTTATTTGGAGTGGGCACACAACATGTGAACTTAGTAAGGTTTGTGTTGTAAAGGATGAATCTATGCATATATATATATATATATATATATATATATATATATATATATATATATATACCATGTAATGAAGCTCATACATATGTAATCATGACTTGGATAGACCCAACATATATTATTTGAAACTTTAACCCACTATTTTTATCTTTCCCTCTTCAAACTCTAGGTTGTGATATATATCAATGTATACTAATGGAAGATTGATAATAGATAATTAGGCAACATGATCAAGTGGAAGTGATTTAGATATCATAAAAAATAAAATTAAAAGATGATCCACTTCATCATTCTCATTTAAATATATGAAATGATGGTAAAGGAGATCATACAAATTCTTGAGTGTCAAGTTGATAATGAAATGTCTATAGATTTAAGTAGCAGTTTAGAGTGGGAAAATAATATATGAATTTAGTAAGGTTTGTGATGTAAAGGATGAATCTAGATGCAAATATACCATAATGAATCTCAAACATACATGACAAGTGGATAAATCTAGCTCATATATTGTTTGAAAATTTAACCCACTATTTTTCCTCACTCTCCTAAAACTCTAGGTTGTAATATATATATTCTAATGAAAATTTGATAATAGATAATTAGGAAACATGATCAAGTAGGAAGTGAGTTAGATATCATTAGTTATAAATTTTCTCTAAGCTAATATGGTCACTTCTATTCTCAAAGATCTTTTTGACAAGACAAAAATAAAACTTGTATGGTTCAAAGAACATAAATATTGTAATTACCATAAGATAAAAGGTCATGCTACCAACAAATGCATAAAAATTAAAAAATAAATCAAATACCTAATTGATCAAGGAGACATTGAGATAGAAGGGAGCATATTGTGATCACCCAACAAGCAATTAGGGATATACGAAGATCAATTGAAGATTTTAGGTTTTACAATAGCTATTTCTATTCAAAAAAATATTTTAGGGTTTCAAAATAGTTGTTTGAGGTTTCAATTGAAGATTTTAGGGTTTAATTTTAGGGTTTTAATTATATATTTTATGGTTTCAAAGTATTTTTTTAGGGTTTCAAAATAGTTGTTTAGCGTTTCAATTGAAGATTTGAGGGTTTCAAAATAGTTGTTCAAGGTTTCAATTAAATATTTCAGGGTTTCAAAATAATCATTTAGGGTTTCAAATTAAATATTTTAAAGTTAAAAAAACCATATAAAATTTCACTATATTGATCAATTGAAAAATCAATGATCTAGTATTGAAAAGTACCTGTTAAATAGAAAATTTTCTAAGTGGTTGGTGTAACAAACCTCTGTTTGAAGACACATGGCAGTTCAACTACAAGTAATTGCTTCTAAACCCATTTTTTACCATTGTTGATGTCAATGAGAGCCCTATTGAAGTTGACTTGAGAGCACCATGCGGATTGCACTACTTGGATAGTGAAAGAAAAATGACTTCTAAAAGTCATTTCACTATTTTTACCTTTTCTTCTTAACACCAGAATAATACCTTTGTTCGAAGGTCACCATGTTTTTTTGGATAACAGAAAGACACCTTCAAATGAAGGTAACCTTCATTTGAAGGTAAGCCTTCATTCCAAGGTAACCCTTCATTCAAAGGTTCTGTCCACAATATCTTCGAATGAAGATACTTTCGTTCGAAGGTGTTTGGATGATTTGAGTGTCCAACACTTTCAAAAAAGTGTTGACATACAATTGGGAATCGTTATTGTAAGTCTGCTCACTTGAATTTGGCAAGGTGATCCTCAATGGTGGGGACATTATGAGAACTGAAGGAAGTTATTTATTCATTAAATGGAAATACTTAGAAATATAAAATGCACATTGGTTTTGGTGGTCTACCAGTAGTATTTAATTTTATTTTTTTAATGATCATATCGTGATTGAAGATGTTTTTTAGCACAACCATACCATTATAGCCTCCTTGTTTCCATTTAAAGGCTCTACACCAATTGACTTATGTGGCCTCTCAGAATAAACTACTCTTGGTTATATAAAATGAGCCTCCCAATTGAATTAGTGAAAGTCATGAGAATTTAAGGAAATCAATTATATACATCAAATTCAAATGCTTTGAAATAAAAAATGTACATTGATTTTGGGAGCCTATCAATGATATCCATATATTTTTTTGTTTTCATAATCATGTTGACCATTGAAAATGTTTTTATTTAATACAACCATAGCATTACAACCTTCCCTCTAAAGACTCTACACCAATTGATTTATGTGACCTCTTAGAATAAACTATTCATTAGAATAAACTATATATTGGCCATGCACAATGTTGTAGAATATTTTTGTAGTCTTTTAACCATGCACAATGTTGTAGAAGACACGAATCTTTCAACTACAAGCTTCTAGCTACTACTCACCAACTCCTCTCCACCACTTCATATGTCAAATGTTTTTCTTTATACCAAATGATGTAGTAACAATTGGAGTTCTTATTAAAGAAAGATGAGGCCATAAAATATATTACACTATGGAAACACACCACAAAGAATGATTTACACTTAAAATTTTATATATTCTCATTGATTCATAATGATGCTACTAGTACATTCACATGCAACGACTCTATTCTTTAATAATAATTCCAATATATTCTCTATCTTTTGAATCAAACCTATAAGTATTAATCTTATCTCTCCTCTTTATTATACAATTTACATTAGGGACCAAGCTTGAACCCATTACAATAAATGAGGCCTGCTCCTCTTTTAATTTTATCTACTTGCCCTTGGGCATTTATTGCCGTAACTCAAATATTATCATTTTCCCTTAATAACTAACTTATTTCCTTATTGTGCATTTTGCACCACCTTTTCTCTCTCCTTGTGGTCTTTAATAGCTTCTTTAAATGTTGCTTACCTACCTTGATGCCATTGCAACAATGAGATACAGTTACGCATTTCTTGCCTATATTACTTTGGGGTTATGTTCGGTTGTTGTATATGGCCAGCTTACCCCAACATATTACATCGCATTGTGTCCCAATCTATTGTGGACTGTCAAGTGTGCAGTGAAACAGGCCGTCGCCAATTTGAAACGGATGGGGGCATCACTTCTGCATCTTCACTTCCATGACTGTTTCGTTAATGCCATAATTTCCAGCGCTTTGTTATGGGCATATATGGTTTTTATAATGTATACATTGTTAGCTGAACTGTGTAAAACTTAGTCAATTTGAGAGGTAAAAGTAAGATATTTGTCTAGAGGTTTGTCTCTATAAACATCTCCAGAGCAAAAGCTTTATTAAGATTGTATTCAAAGGTTTGATATATTTGATCATAGATTTGGATTGTAAATGTTTTAAGTGTATTTAAGATGGGAAGTTTAAGATATTTTCTAGAGACAAAGATTTTGACACCCTAATCCTTTCTAGCACTTCTAGAATTTTTCACGTAAAAGGAGAAAGAAGGGCCAAAATGGGCAATTGCCACATTCAAAACTAATGCAAGAATAGATGAAATATGAATGGAGTATGCCAACAAAATGACCTAAATGTAATACACTGAAAAAGAAAATTAGTTACAAATGCAAAACTTAAGAAATGTAACTTGTTTGAAAACACATTGTGTAATGCAAAAACACCTATAAATGAAAGTAAACTACAATAGAATTGGATGGCACCTGTAAACTTGATGGAGACTAGAAATGACATCTGGAATGCTGCTGATACTAAAAATTTGGCCTACTAGGTCTCATTCACCATTTTAGGCGAATTAGTCCTAGATCTAGGAAATTGTTTTAGAGCCCGTTTCAAAAAAATGGGTATCGAAAACTACAGAAAACATGTTTCAAGCCTAGCAGTGGGACTCATTCGCCATCCATGAAGAATCAATCCACTTTTGAATTTCTAAGAATTCAAAGGTGGAAACTGAAGCCCTCGGTCTACTCTTCGGTTCTTGACAGGTGTCTGTCTCTGAAAGTCTGATTTCCGACATTGAAAGTAACTTTTAGTTGATATTTTGACTTGGTCAATAAGGAGGTGTCTTCAACAACTTTGCAACTTGATCTTTAATGATTTCCAAGTCTTCAAGATGCCTAAATCTGCAAACACACAAGGTGAGAGAGAGAGAAATGGTGAATGTTGGGGCATGGGGGTTTGCCTTGGTCAAAACCATTTTTAGGTAATTAAACCAAAATGAAGAAATAATGTAATGAAGCATGCAATAATGGAATTGATACCTTGACATGATGATTGATCTTGAATGTTTGCAATAAAACATGAAGTATTTTCCCTTGAATTTCTTAGGAAGCTATCTTGATGACTTGTAATGATGAAACCCTAAGTTGCTTGACTTGAAAGAGAAGATGGATGATGAATGAATTGTAAAATGATTTAAGAGATGTAAATTAGGGTTTAGAGACTTATATTTATAAGAAATTCACCTTATTTTATCATCAATTAGATCTCCAAGGCCGACATGGAAAAAAATAAAACTTAAAATTCAACTTTTTCTCGCTCAAAACTCAAAAATGACCCAAATGGGACTAATTCACCACCTTGGGTGAATCAATCCCACCTAGTAGGGACTGATTCACCATAGATGGTGAACTAGTCCCAGAGGGGCCCATTTTTCAGCTGGGTTATTGGGAGATAAGAAAATTAGGTTTATATGATGACTTTGTTGACTATTTCATCAAATATCGCCTCGGGATGCACAATATGGGGTAATAGGGGCACACTAATGGTGATGTAATGGTCAATTAGGGCTTGGGACACAAAATTCAATGTGAAAGTGTGATTAATACACTTTACAACACAAAAATAAGGTCAACTTAACCTACAAAGGCACAACATCCAATGTGAATGTGTAAGATACATTACATCATTAGATTAGAGTTAAGTTTAGTTTACAAGCCTTCTAGATTGGTGTAATAATGTAATTAAATATATTTATAATGTTGAATTAAGGAAAAATGAGTTTATTAAGTCTAGAAAAGCATGAAAGTCTTTTACAACACTTTACAACACGTTTACAGTACATTGTTAAATGTATTTGAAAGGGTCCAAGACATAGTGTGTATGAGAAAAACACCTCACAACACCAAATCAAGGCCTTATTAAGTCCAATTTATCATCAATTATTCCCAAATCAAGTAAGCAAAAAGGGATACATTTTTCGTGTCCACATTTTGTAACTTTTTAATAAATTAAAAACTTAGACTAATTATATATATATGAAATAAATTTTAAAACTTATTATTTTAATTATAAACTTCACTACAAAATTCATGAACCATCTATAGTGTAGTAAAATGCATACCCTTGCATTTTCACACTTGTTTGGGCTTGCCTTGCTTTATTTATGCTTCTTTATGGCTTAATTGGTCATATTTTGCGTCCAAAATCCCTATGAATTATATATTTTTCTAGTTAATCATGTCATTCTCCAATGCATAAATGATAATTTAATGACTCCATCTGTGTGTCCCTAATTTTTGGGTCGAGACTAAAATGCCACCTAGGGCATCTTTCTCCCCCAGAGGTCTTGGGACCCTGATTTTGAGGTATCTTAATTGGGCCCCTTTTTGGTGTCTATGCCCCAAGTTTCATGGCTTGGGACTAAGATGCCACCTAGGGCATCTTAGTTATCGTTGAGTAATTTTTGAGATTTAATTTCAAATTCTAGTGGGATTTGGCCTCCTTTATTTAATGAATTCATATTTCATCTTGGTATGATGTAATTTTGGTATATTAAGCATAGAAAAGTATAAATACAAGGTTCATTCATTCATTTTAATGCAAGTCTTTTGTGAGAGAATTCATAATATCAAATTGAGTTCACAAGAGCATTCAAGAGCAGATTTGTCAAGTATTTGGAGCTATTATCAAGATTCAAGCTTCATATCAAAGAGCTTCTTGCATCATGTGTGTTGGTGTGCTAACATTTGTGATGTAGGGTTTTGATTCAAGTAAGCAACTCAAGTCCATATCTTTCAAGAGCATTCTTTTGGTTCAAGATCCATATCCATTGTAGCCTTTGCACACAAATTTGAAGACTTTATAAAGGTTTGGTGAGTTGTAGCATTGCATGTTGTTCATTCACCATTTCATTCATTATTTCTATTTCATTTCAAGGTTTAATTACCAACAAGGGGTTTTTCTTGACCAAGACAAACCCCCATTTAGTAACAAAAAACAAGTTTTTCCCCATCTTGCATATTTGTGAATGCAGATCTAGGTGGAAGTCTTGAAGATCATTTGGAGTGAAAAGTTGTAAAAGTTGCAAAGTTGCATTACAAAGTTGTCATCTTAAGGGAAACTCACCTACTGGCTGAATTCAAAAGTTTCAAAACTTGAGATCGGAAAGGAAGCAAGTGCAGACCTTGGACCTCAAGATCGCATTCAAAGTTTTTAGAAATTTAGAATGGGACTAGTACACCACCTTGGGTGTCTTATTCCTCCTATGCATATTTTTCATAGATTCCTCCAAATTTAGTTTCGACATCCAAAGACTTTGCACCTACCTTAAAAATCAACAACAGGACTAATACACCATCCTGGGCATCTTAGTCCTCCATAGCACTTTTTGGTAGCCTCTTTACATTTCAAGAATCCTCACAACATCTCTAGACTTCCCAGGTGCACATTTCAAGTTACATAGTTTTCTATTGCATTTTGTTTATCTTTCTAGGTCATTTAGTATTCATTTGCATATCACGTTGTGTTTTGAAGATTATAATTGGTGGTGAACCCCTTTAAAGCTAAGAGAACCTCCTCGTAGGTCCTCCTCATTGTGAATTGACTCACCTTGTGAGGTTGATAGTCAATCCAATTAGGGCTCCTAGGACATTATTGAATGATAATAGGAGAATAGTGGTGTTCTATGACCTATGTTATAAAGCACCCATTTTCCTATTGTTCATTTTGGTGAATCCAACCTTTTTGAGCATTCATATAATTTGGAGTCCATAAAGGCACTCGATCTATATTGCATTAATTTTTGCATTGCATCTTGCATTAGTGAAAGTGCATCTAGGGTTTCTCATATTTAGAGAAAGTGCATCTAGGGTTTTTCATATTTGCATTAGTAAAAGTGCATATAGGTTGTATTTTTTCTTTCTTGCATCATTTTATCTCATTTAAATACTGAAAAGTGCATTGTTCATCATCCTAATTACATTTAGGAACATTCTTATTGCATTCAAAATTGAAAAAAAATTGTATTCACTTTTGCATCCAATTATTTGTTACTAGTTATCTTTTCTAGCCTTCATTTGCATAAATTTTTGGTTGCAAACACTAGGTCCTTGGGTAGGCAATCTAGGAACACTGTTATCAACCTAGAATTGTCTTATTTTCTAGAGAAAACCCTTATTGGGACTAAGATGCCCTTGGTGGCACCTTAGCCCATCTCTGGGTTTTTGTTACAGAACCCTTTCTGAGTGATTTGCTATCTATTTTAGCTTTTAAAACCTTCAAATTTCATCAGGAGGACTAAGATTCCCTCCCTAGTGTCTTAGTCCCTATGGAATTTCAAATTACAGATTTTAGGATTTGAATCAACATTTTTGTTCTTCTATTTGCTGGCATTGGTTATCTATTTCAGTGGATTGACTTTCCATTTCATGCATTTTACTAAATCTAGCTTAAAGTGCTTCATTTCATGCATTGCTCAATTCCAAATTTTCATTTACAACATTTCATCTTTCAGGTTGTTGCATAGTGTAATTAGAAAATTACCATGTTTCCAATCTGAAAATTGCATTTCACTTTTGGTCACTACATTGCACTTTCTTTAATTTTCCATGATAACATGTTTTCTTTCGAGAGATGTGGCTTTGATATGGTTAAAGATGGATTGCATAAGTACAACATCCCTTCTTATGCATTCAATTTATATTACAAAAATGAGGTCATTAAGAAACATGTTAATCATCAAACCATTGATGCAATCCTTAATATTACATTTCCCATTGGTGAGGATGATAATGTAGACAATCATAACAATCGTACTTTTTCTTCTCTTGATACCTCTCCACTTAGTGATGAAGGTATCTTGGTGAAAGAAGATACAAGCATTGAAAATATTGTTTATCCCTATCCTCCTCCTCCTTTAGAAGATATTAGAAAACAAGTAGATGAGATAATAGAAATATTTCTAAACATCACCTTTACTAGTCTCCATTCATGTCTTGCTTGTGAAAATGTTTTAGTGAAAGAAGATGATATCATAGATAACCAAAATTTTCCTTCTCCTAATATCCCCCCTTAATACAAAGAGGATAGGTTGGTATTAGAAGATGCACCAATCAAGTGTCATGAGAATCTTGCCCCACCCTTCCCTAATGCTCCTACCATTTGGGAAGATCTATTTAGTAAGCATGAAAATCATAGTTCTCATTCTCTTGATGCCTCCCCTACTTGTGATGAAGCTAATTTACAAAATCTAACCATGGATGAACATATTACAAGCTCTCCTACTAGGTTAGATGGTATGGCACAAGAGAATGAGACCTTAGAGAAAAAGGGAAATAAAATAGAGCCTTCTCCTAATATCCCCACTATTGATAAACAAGAAAATTCAACCATTCATAACTCCCTTCCATATGATGAAGTCATTTTAGAAGAACCAACCCTTGAATGTCAAGAACATTTGGTTTGTAGTTCTCCTAAAAACTCTCCTACTAGTGAAGATATAATGGTGGAAGATGATGAGGACATTGAAAATAGTAATTCCTTACATGAAGATGATGAAGTAACATTTGAATCCTCTTCACTAAGAGATTATGAAAAGAATGATAAGAATTTTGAGGTTATGCACATTATATACCCCTTGGAGTACTCTCCCAAGCCTAAACTTATCCTTTATCCACTCTCTCAAAAACCACAAGTTGAAAAAAAACCTACCCTTATCCTCAAACCACCTAAGAACATTTTTTTGCAGCAACTAAGTTACAATACCATTGCTCATACATACAACACTAGGAAAAATATACAACCAAGAAAAACACCTTCAACATCCCTCCCATTGCCTAATCCTATCTTGCCTAGTGCTCCTCATTTTCCTTCACAAAGTGGAAAGGAGTATGATCTTGTTGAACAACTTAAGAATACTCCTGCAAAGATATCACTATGGGACTTAATTCATAATTCACCTAATTATCACACCATGCTTCAAACAGCCTTACAACAAGTTGTGGTTCCCTCTAGTGCAAACCAAAATGACATAGTAGCCATGATTCAAGGGATAAATGTTGACATTGTTTTCCACCAAAGTGAACTCCCTCATTTGAAAGTGAAAAAACATTTATTTGTGATGCTTTCATGATAATAGCTCAATATAAAAGGATAGGGATAAATCAAACCCTTGTTGAAAATGGCTCAATGCTTAATTTGTGTAGTGTGACCCTTTTGGATATGCTTGGCATGGATAAATAAAAAATTCAACCTAATTCTTTATCCATTAAGGGATTTGACAATGTAGGAAAACAAATGCTCAATGTGATCACTTTGCCTATTACAGCTGGGAATGCCACATTAGAAACACCAATCCATGTTATTCCTCATGATATTTCATATAATATTCTTTTAGGAAGACACTGGATTCATGCAATGAATGGGTTTACTTCCACTCTTCATCGTAAAATGAAATACATCTACAACAAAAAAGTGTACACATTGGACACTAATAATGCACTTTATACTGTGTTACAACTTGAGAAAAATAAAGAGAATCCTTTACAAACATTGACACCAACCACACAAGTAGAACCCATGCAACAGAAAGACAACAACAAACATATTGAAGAGGTCTCAAAGCTATTAGATGATGATTGGAGTTCCTTTGATTTCACACCTAGATTTTATGGGCAACCAAAGATCATAATAAAGAAGCGTGAAAAAGAAAAACCGGTAATGTCCACAAAAAATTTAGAAGACCCTTTGAAAGCATCAACCTCAACCAATTTAGAACAAAATACAACAAATTACACAATAAAATTTAATCAACTTAATCATTAGCAACCATCAAATCCAAAAGAGATGAAGAAGCTTTATGGAAAAGGTTATGAGCTTATGAAACAACTTGGATATAATGGAAAAGGATGTGGTGCTAGAGAACAAGGTATCCGTGCCCCCAGAGAGCCTCACACACAAGAAAAGACTAGTGGTCCTAGTTATTTTCCCTCAAAATACACAAACAAGCCTTCACTTAATATCAACACTATCACAAAACATCCTTCTAAGCTGACTTTAACAATGGTGCATACTGAACTGATAGACACTAGTGGTCTTGATAGTTATCCTTTGTAAGAAATGAAACAAACAAAGAAATCCTCGCTTAATTTAAATGCAATCATGCAAAATTCTAATGATTTGAATTCATTACATTTTACACCACCTGTAAAGGAGAGAACAAAATCTCACATTCTAAAGAGTCATGTGTAGGTATGACAACTAATACTAAGCAAGAGGTATCTTTGTTGAAAAATAAAGCAGCATCCTCCACTTTTGACCAAGTGAGTATCTTGATGAGACTCCTCCAAGATCGTATGATCTCCCTCCCTCTAAGAACACAAAATAAATTCTACTACAAGAGTTCATTTTGTAGATATCATAGAGGGCATGGTCATGCTACTAATGAATGTAAGGCTTTAAACAATGAGATTCAACATCTCAATGAGTGTGGTGCTATTCCTTGTGTTGAAGCACCTAGTTCCTCTAACTAATACTTATTTTCATCCTATTCAGCTCACCCTTGTCCTACACTAAGTGGGGGGAAGTGGTTAGGTAGCCTTGTCCTCATATGTCACCTGTTGTTGCCTCTTTTGTCTAGTTGACCAAATTTCATGTACATATAAGAGCAAGCTTGGGATCTGGACGACATGCCTTAAGTTGGCTTGCATGTGACATACCGAGTTATGCATTTTGGGGGAAACCCTCTTTTCCTTTTTCATTTTTGGCTACTTTATTAAATTAATTTCTCACATCATGTTGTTAGCAATTTATTTTAAGTGGGTGTATGCATTGACATTATTTTGGCATGATTTTATTTACATTTGTTTTCATGTTTCATTGTGTGATTTTATTTCTTCCTACAATGCATTTCTTTCTTGGTGGTGTCATTGGGTTTGATTTCCTCTAAGAGTGTGATATTTATTTGACTTGTCCTCTCTTGGAAACATTAAGCACAATGTTCCCTAAGATGAGACCTTGCACGAACTAAGAAAAATCCCTTTGACCATCCTTCTTTCTTGTTGCATTGCATTTTTGTACCTTATTAAAGTCAAAGAGGTATGGCTTTGATATGGTCCCTTAGGGCTCACCTAGTGAACACCTAGCTTCACTAGCTCGTATGATCATGCATTTTTTTACACTATTAAATTCATGGAGGTATGGATTTGATATGGTCCCCTAGGGATTTCCTAGTGAACACCTAGCTTCACTAGCCCGTGTGAGCATGCATTTTTGTACCTTATTAAAGTCATGGAGATATGGCTTTGATATGGTCCCCTAGGGATCACCTAATGAACACCTAGCTTAACTAGCCCATGTGAGCATGCATTTTTGTACCTTATTAAAGTCATGGAGGTATGGATTTGATATGGTCCCTTGGGGCTCACCTAGTGGACACCTAGCTTCAGTAGCCCTTATGAGCATGCATTTTGTTTGCATGGTGGACAATGCGTTCCACTTGTAAACCTTTTTGGACAAACAATGTAGACTCAGTCCACGATGTTGGATAGCCAGTTGAAGCTTGATCCATTGCAGTTTTCCTTTTTCTTTTTCCTTTCATTTTCTTGTCTTTGATGGTTAATGCCTGTGATCTAGTTATGGCTTCATATATCATCCATGAGCATGTTCCTCTGTGCCTATGTTGGTTTGCCATAGGATCTTGATCTTGGGGACTTGGCCACCCTCTTGATTATGGTCATCCTATCTTACTAGGATTTGTACATTTGAACCCTTCTTGATTGTGTGGTTGGCTACTTTAGTGTGAGTTTGAAGCAAGTTCATCCTCTCACTAAAGTGGGGGCTAAATGTAGTATAGTAAAATGCATACCCTTGCATTTTCACACTTGTTTGGGCCCTCCTTGCTTTATTTATGCTTCTTTATGGCTTAATTGGTCCTATTTTGCATCCAAAAGCCTTATGAGTTATATATTTTTGTGCTTAATCTTGACATTCACCAATGCATAAATGATAATTTAATTACTCCATTTGTGTGTCCCTGATTTTTGGGTTGAGACTAAAACAACACCTAGGGCATATTTTTCCCCCAAAGGTCTCAGGACCCTGATTTTGAGGTATCTCAATTGGGCCCCTTTTTGGTGTTTTTGCCCGAAGTTTCATGGCTTGGGACCAAGACACCACCTAGGGCATCTTAGTCCTCCTTGAGTCATTTTCAAGATTTAATTTCAAATTTTGGTAGGACTTAGCTTCCTTTATTTAATGAATTCATATCTCAGCTTGGTGTGATTTATTTTTGGGATATTAAACATAGATAAGTATAAATAGAAGGTTCATTCATTCATTTCAATGCAAGTCTTTTGTGAGAGCATTCATAATATCAAATTGAGTTCAAAAGAGAATTCAAGAGTAGATTTTTCAAGCATTTGGAGCCATTATCAGGATTCAAGCATCATATCAAAGAGCTTCTTGCATCATGTGTGTTGTTGTGCTAACATTTTTGATGTAAGGTTATGATTCAAGCAAGCAATTCAAGTCCATATCTTTCAATATCATTCTTTTGCTTCAAGATCCATATCCATTGTAGCCATTCCACACACGTTTGTATAATTTATAAGGGGTTTATGAGTTGTAGCATTGCATATTATTCATTCACTATTTCCTTCATTATTTCTATTTTATTTCAAGGTTTAATTACCAACAAGGGGTTTGACCAAGGAAAACCCCCATTCACTAAAAAAAACAACTTTTTCCCCATCTTGCATATTTGTGATTGTAGATCTAGGTGGAAGTCTTGAAGATCATTTGGAGTGCAAAGTTGTAAAATAAGCAAAGTTGCACTCTAAAGTTGTCGTCTTCATGGAAACTCACCTAGAGGCTCAATTCATAACATGAAATTGGAAAGGAAGCAAGTGCAGAACTTGGAGCTTAGGATCACATTTAGAGTTTTCAAAAATTTAGAATGAGACTAATACACCACCTTAGGAATCTTAGTCCTCCTAAGAATATTTCTTAGAGATTCCTTCAGATCCGGTTCTGACATTTGAAGTCTCCGCACCTACCCCGAAAAATAGTAGCAGGATTAATATGCCATCTTGGGTGTCTTAGTCCTCCATAACACTTTTTGGCAACCTCTTTACATTTCTAGATTCATCACAACATCTCGAGACTTCCCAGGTGCATATTTCTAGTTTCATAGTTTTCTATTGCATTTTGTTTATCTTTCTAGGTCATTTAGTATTCATTTGCATATCACAATGTGTTTTCCAAAATTTTATTTTCCAAGTTTATACTTGGTGGTGAACCCCTTTAAAGCTAAGAGAACCCCCTCCTAGGTCCTCATCATTGTGAATTGACTCACCTTGTGAGGTTGATAGTCAATCCAATTAGGGCTCCTAGGACATTATTGAATGATAATAGGATAATAGTGGTGTTCTATGACCTAGGTTATAAATGACCCATTTTCCTATTGTTCACCATCTACTTTGAGAAACTCTTAAAAAATATAAACAAGGAACCCGTCCATTGGACCCAACTAAGGTAAATTATTACATCTATTTTCCTTCTTGAATCTAATCATCATATAGCATTTAATACAAAAAAATTTGGCCATTGTTTGCTCATCCTCCCCGAATGATGCTTCAAATAAAAAATGTTCAGTTTACATATGGAGCTCACACCTTATTTGAAACTGATTATAAGATAAGATGGTCAATTTTGTTGAAAAATAATTTCACCTTATATATGTCAATAAAATTGGCTTTTCATTAAAATAAATGTTATTTGAACTGCATAACAATTTAATATGTCTATAATTGAAAATAATTATTATTTCACTATTTTTTCAATTGACATTTTGGTTCATACTTATACCATAGAAGAATGGCTCTTGGACCTTTTCATGGTCTTTTAGCCCTTTCTCTCATGATGCTTGGTCCATTTTTCTTTGATTTAATGTTGTAAAGTGACGTATACATTCACATTAGGTCCTAAACATTCAAAATATGGCATCTTGTGAAGGTGTTGTAAAGTGTTGTAAATATTTCTACACTTTTTTAGACTCTATTCATTACAAATCACCTAAAAATCACCTTTTCATCACTTATTAAGTCCTAGTTTGAAGTGTTGTAAAGTCTTGTAACAAGATTTCCTAATTTTCTAGCCTTAATTTCACTATTTACACTTTCCTTATGCTTTATTTGACCCCTATATGCGCTCATCAATCTATTAAGTGTATTTTTTAATGTAAACCTGAAAAACAACATTAAATGCAACATAATTCCCGACACCCACTTTCAAGTGCAAGGTGGGACCTGTAGACAAATAAAATGTACTGATTGGCATTACACACTTGATCCTGATTAACTAACACCGCTTCATCCTAAATTACCCTCTCAACTTTTCATCACTCTTCATCCCTTAATTAAATAAATAATCATTTATTTGATTAAGTCATTCTCTCTTGTTAATTAAATGAATCAATTTGATCTAATTAACCCTATGTCTCTATTTAATTAAATAATTCATTTTATTTGATTAAATCTCTAAAGTCACCCTATTAAATTAAATAAATTAAACCTTGTTTGATTTAATCTGGCATCATCCCCTTTAATTAAATAAATCAAAATATTTATTTAATTAGTCTCTAAATCACATTATTCTCATCTTTTGATTTAAATCAACCCATAAATATAAATCAATTAGTCACATCATCTAATCCCCCATTAAATTAATTAGCCCTTGATTATTTTAATTCTAATTCATGTCCCATCCTCTAGATTTTGCCACTTGCACATGAAAATACTTTTAATTCATTTATTAAATCTCTATTTTCTCTCAGCTTGGCATTTTTTACTAGAATATTCTTGCAAATTTGAAATCCATCCAAGTGGATTTGTCCTTCCAACAAGAAATTTATTCCTTCTTTCATGTCCTTATGCATTGAGCCAAGTGGCATTTAAGACATTCCTTTTCCCTCTTACATGTCATTTCACTATTTTTCAAATTCCCCCTAATTGCATTTATGGGCTCATTCATCAAAATGTGCACATCCTTTGCCCATTCACATCTTGACAAGTGGCATTTGGCCATTGGTTGAAAGTTAGTCCCACATTGCTTCATTTTGGGAATTTTTCCATCTTGTCTTTCTATAAATAAGAGGTTTCTCTCCTCATTTGATCATCCACAATTTGAGTAAACTTACTATACTCAATTTCATCTTCAAGCATATCTATTCTCATCAATTTTATCAAAGTCTTAGCTAGGTTATGCAAACTTTTCATCATGGAGCTCAAGTGAATCTTCAACAAAGTGGATCAACCTTCATCACTTATCAAAATTGCATCATAGGAGTTGGGAAAGGGTCAATTTTCACATCAAATTGGCACCAATTCCCCCATGGGATCAAGAGTTTGTTTGCTTAATTAGGATTTCATTGCTATCTCATTGTGTTCTTCAATTTTATTTCTTATTTTGAGCATTGCTAATGGATTTCATGAGGAATCTTGATTCTCACTTGCATATGATCTAACTATGTGTTTGTTTCTTATGTTTTGCAGGTGCTAGGATTGGGGTTATACATTTGACGCTAGAAGGAGGGTGAATCTCTAGTTTAAATTACGTTTTTTAACAAAAAAATTGTGCTTTTTCTCTATTTTTTTGTATCTATAGGAAGTTGCACTGCTATTAGTTCAATGACACCATACCACACCACTAAAAACTGCAAAATAAAGTGCTCGGTCTTTGCCACCGAGAATTCAAATTTCTAAACTCCACCACTGGTTCAATTCTCACGTGTTGGAATTCTCAAATTTCAAACTACACTGCTGGGCAAAACTCCAACACAATCACCCTCTTTGTTTTGCTGTAGAGTGACGCTTATAGAATTAGCGATGCTATATAACACCACTGGATTCATCAAACTATACTGCCTGTGTAGGTTCCACCGTTGGAGTGAAGTACAAAGTGAAGATTGAATTTTTTTTAACATGTGCTTTTTAAATTTTGATCATCTGGTTTATTAATTATTTTCCTTACCTCTGTTTTGCAGTTCTAACTGATTTTTTGTAGGTTGGTCTCAACAAAGTGAAGGAGAAAAATGAGGTTGAAATAGGCATTATGACATCATTCTCTCATTAAATCAAGTTTTTTTGAACACTTTAGTGTTTGTTTAACACTCTTAGAGAATTCATAATCTCTCTTAAAAATTTGTTATCTTTCATGTCCTTAGGATATACTAAATTTATTTTTGCCTGTAAAAAGAACATTTCAATTTTTGCTACAAAGAACTTAAAAAAAACTTTAGGAAAAACTCACTAGATTTGGTTTGAGGATTAACAATTGAACAAGGCAATTTCCATATTTTGTTTTGGTGCACTAAAAAGAATCAAATCATTGCTTTGTGGATTTAAAATGAACAAGTGCTTCTTTGTTTTTTAATTACTTACTCAAAGTAATATCATTAAAAGGACGTATGTGCTTCTCTTGCACCTTACAACGATATTGAGAATCAAAAGGCCTTTTAGTGAAATTAAGTTGCATAAGTAATTACCCATACACTTCAATTTGGACTTTAAAATTAAACAAATCTCATGAGTGTGAGTGTAGCATATTGCATACATTCTCTCTCTTTGGTTCACAACAAAGATTGATTGAATTATGAATATGCTTTCTTTCTTTTGTTTATCTTAGAGGGTTTTCCTTGTGGGAAAAAGTAATCACCCAAGGGAACAACCCAACCGGGAACACGCTAAAGCCAAGCGATTTCCACCTGGGATATAAGTGTGGATATTGGAACAAAAGCTAATATCATGAGGATTATTCTGACGAGAAGGGAAGCAATGGTATCTTGCCACATGGATGGTCCCCCACGAATGGAATGCCTGCATTAAAAACCTTGTTTAAAAAATGCCAAAATCCCTGATCTATTTGTTGGTGCAAGAACGGTTGTTCTGAAGCCACCCTACACTTTTATAGCTTTTAGTAAAAATTGAAAGTATGCCATGGGAGATTCATGGGTACTGATGCTTGGCTGACTCGAGAAGTGAGTGCACTATAAGGGGGAGCCTGTGTGGTCAAGCATCTAACCATTCACTAAAAGTAAGCTTAGATGGACTGGTCCAAGTGGGGACTCAACAAATATAGTCTTTCATAGCCATATGTAGGGTTGTGCATGTTCTTGGAAACAAAATGATTTTATTTTTCGTAAACATTGGGAAAACAAACATTCAACATGAGCATCAAATTTCAAACCCTTTAGGAAGCAAATAAAATTGAAAAAATACAAGTGTTATTGCTTGCCCTAGGGATTCTATCCTTAGAGGTTTCAAAAAATTTGGATTTACATCTCGATTTGCTTACTAAAGTCAACAATAGGTAACTTTTTCCTTGATTTCATTGAAGTTCCACACAATATACTTTGTGGAATGATAAGAAGTTAAGACATTAGACATCTAGCTCAAAGACCTAATCAATATTTGTTTGTGGTAAAAAGAACTCACTAAACAAAGCTAAGAACAATTGAACCCCAAACATGTGTCTCAAATGATTTCAGACAAGATCACAATATGGAAACCAAAGTCAAAAGATCTTAGTCCAAATGATCATCAACAGTGTTTCTCAACGCTCTACGAATTCAGACAACAATTACTTTTTAAATTTTACACAAAATCCTCAAGAAACAATCCCAATTTGTACTCATTCTATTATTATCAAAATCCAAATATTTTTCGGGAATTTGAACACCTTGTCTAGAGTAAAGCATGCTCTTGAAAATAGAGATCTTGTAAACAAGAGTCTTTTTAGGTACAAATAGGATCAAAATCAATCTTCGTCCATCTTTCAAACATCAAACCAAAAATCATCTCACCAACAACTCTTGAAAATATTGAAATAATCCTTCATGCTAGACTTTTTGGAAAATTCATGAATATAAAAATCTTCAAACAAATCAAAAGCTTTGAATCAAAACATAAAAATAATCTTGTTTAGCTAGGTATATGTAGATGCATCCTTCTCCATATGATTAGTTGAATTATCATCAAAATCATATTGTTTGGTTAGGTGTTGGTAGATGCATCCTTCTCCCTACACTTAGTCAAATTATCATCTTGTGAGAAAATCTATCCTATAGATAACATCCAATATCTTGGGAACTATTTTTTCATTATCCAAAATCAAAACAATCCAAAACCAAGTCAAGGTTAAAATTAAATCCAAGAATCCCAAAATCCAAGAGTCAAATCACATCAAAATCCAAAATCCAAAAGTCCCAAAAGTCTAGCATTCCCCTCAAGATCTTCTAAGAGTTTAATCATATGTATCATCCACCTTTCAACATTTCACCATCACACCTTTGATCCTTAATCATCCTAGATATTCTCTTTTGAGCCTCACTTTATTGTTCAAACAAGATTGCAACACAAGAACAACATGTAGACCAACAAAGAAACATCAACTTCAAGTCACCTAAGCAAAACCAATATACTTAAATGAATCCCATTGAATCAAGCAATCCTCTAACTAATTTTCCTTCATCATCACAAAATCTACAAGAGGAAGCTCAAGTTGAAGCTGAAAAGGGAAAGGCATCCACATCCATATCAGATTGCCTGGTTGCAAAAAGACCACAAAGTTTTGGTCAATTAGTAGTGCCTAGTGAAGTTCAAGATTGAAAGCTATCGTGATAAGGTACTATGTGATATCATCCCCATAGATGCATGTCACATGTTGTTGGGGAGGTTGTGGTAGTTTGATAGGCGAGTTGTACATGATGGCCATGCAAACACTTATTCCCTAATGAAGGATGGAGTCCACCATAAGTTCAAACCCTTGAAAAAGGATGAAGAAAAGGTATGCAGTAGTGCTAGAATTTGTTTTGTTGATGGAAGGAAATTTTTAGAAGGGATGAAGCATGAGTGTATGTGTTATGCATTGATTCCTTGAATGGATCAGGAAGATAGTGAGAAGGTTCCAGTAGAAGTTTCTAGAATATTGGATGATTTTTAGGAGATTATTTCTAATAACGTACCTGAGGGTTTACCACCAATGAGGAAGATCAGTCATCAGTTTGACTTGATCCTTGGAGTCAATTTTTCCAAATAAGGAAACTCACAGACAAGTTTAGGAGTTTTTGAGAAAGGGTTTAATTCGAGAGAGTATGAGCCCATGTGCAGTACCTACAGTACTAGCACCAAAGAAGGATGGGGAGTGGAGGATGTGTACAGACTCCTGGGCCATAAATAAGGTAACAATCAGGTATAGATTTCCCCTGCCAAGGATGGATGATCTAATGGGCTGTTTGAGTGGAGCTCAGTACTTCACAAAGATAGATATGAAAAGTGGATATCACCATATCCGGATTCAAGAGGGTGATGAGTGGATTACTTCCTTCAAGACCAAGGAGGGCTTGTACGAGTGGTTAGTCATGCCCTTTTGGCTAACCAATGCACCAAGCACATTCATGTGGCTCATGAACGAGGCACTAAAAGAGTTTCTGGGAAGTTTTGTTATTGTATATCTAGATGATATTTTTATTTTTAGTAAGACTTTGGATGAGCATTTAATGTGTATTCATAGATCTTTTGAGAAGTTGAGAGAAGAGAAATTTTTGATTAATCTGAAGAAGTGTAGTTTTGTGAAGGAGCACACTTGGGGTTTGTTGTCTCGGAAGAAGGTCTCAAGATGGACCCAAAGAAGGTGAAGTCTATTCTAGAATGGCCTACCCCAAGAACTGCTACTGAGGTGAGATCTTTCCGTGGTTTGGCTAGTTTATATAGAAATTTTATTAGAAACTTCAGTAGTATTTGTGCACCCCTGATTGAAACAATGAGAGGGGATAGAAAAGAGTTCAAGTGGAGCACTAGAGCAACAAAGAGTTTTGATATGTTGAAGTAGAAGGTGACAAAGCAACTAGTTTTAGCCCTCCTAGATTTCAATAAGGTGTTTTAGGTGGATTGTGATTCCAATGGTTGTGCCATTGGAGCATTGTTGAGCCAAGAAGGTAAGCCCATTGCCTATTTTAGTGAAAAGTTAAATGATGCAAAGAGAAAGTACTTTGTATATGATCAGGAATTTTATGCAATAGTTCAAGAATTAAAGAAATGGAGACATTATTTGTTGCCAAAGGAATTTGTTCTGTTTACTGATCATCAAGCTTTACAGTATTTGAATAGTCAAGCAAAATTAAATAAGAGGGATATGAAATGGGTAGAATTTTTTCAAAGCTATACCTTTGTTTTAAAGCATAGGAGTGGGAAGTCGAATAGGGTTGGAGATGCCTTAAGTAGGAGGCAACAATTGTTGACAGAGATGCAGATTGAAGTGGTTGGGTTCAATGAACTCAAGGCATTATACCCTGAAGATCCTGATTTTGTAGGGGCTTGGAAAGCTTGTAAGGACCCTATTACAGTTGACAGAATGAAGTGGTTGGATTTCATAATCCAGGATAACATGTTGTTTAAGGGAAGCCAATTGTGTATTTCGAGGAGTTCCATGAGGGAGAACCTGATAAAGGAGAAGCATAGTGGAGGAATGGTAGGACATTTTGGTTGGGATAAGACCATCGCCATTATCAGTGAGCATTATTATTGGCCTTACTTATCACAAGATGTGAAGAAGTTTGTGTAGAGTTGCAGGGTATGTTAGATGGCTAAAGGAATGAGCTAGAATACTGGGTTGTATCAGCCCTTACCTGTACTAGAGAGGCTATGGGATGATATAAGTATGGAATTTGTTCTTGGCTTGCCAAGGACACAGAGAGGGAATGATTCAATATTTGTGGTACAGTTGACAAGTTTCCAAAGATGGCACATTTCATCCCATGCCAGAAGACCCATGATGCAGTCCACATTGTTGAATTGTTCTTCAGAGAGGTGGTGAGGCTACATGGTATGCCAAAGAGTATAGTCTTAGATCATGACACAAAATTTGTTGGATACTTTTGGAGGACCTTGTGAAAGAAGTTGAAAATAGAGTTGAAGTTTAGTTCAACACACCATCCATAGACTGATGGGTAGACTAAGGTTGTGAGAAGAAGTCTAGGTAACCTATTGAGATGCTTGGTAAGAGATAAAACCAAGGGTTGGGACCTGATCTTACCCCAGGCAGAATTTTCTTACAAAAATTTTGTCAACCCAAGCACATGAAGATCACCATTCCAAATTGTGTATGGAGGCAGTCCCAAAATTGCTCTAGAACTAAGAAAGATGGACCAAGAGAAGAATACAAGTTCCGAAGCTAAAGACTTTGTAGAGCACATCAAGAATATACATGAGAAGGTAAGAGAACATATTAACAAGATGAATATGTAGTATAAGGCTAAGGCAAATCAAAAGAGGAGGTATAAGGAGTTTCAGATTAGTGACAAAGTGATGGTCAATTTGAGGAAAGAAAGGTTTCTAGTGGTAACTTATAACAAATTGAAGATGAAGAAGTTCAGTCCTTGTAAAATTTTGAAGAGGCGTGATTCAGGGAACACATATGAGGTAGAGTTGTCTGATGGAGTCAACATTTCTCTTGTGTTCAATATTTTAGATTTGATAGAGTATCATAAAGGTGGCACAGAGGAAGTACCAACAATGGAACAGTGTGGCATTCCAACACCTACTTCAGAGAAGGAGGAGATTGAATAAATCTTGGATAGCCATGTGGGAAGGAGTACCAGAAACGGGCAGTATGAAGAATATCTATTGAAGTGGAGAGGAATGCCTATGGAAGATTCATCCTGGTTGTCTAAGTCAAAGGTTGACCGTTTTCATTTTCCTCAACCATTTGAGACATGGCAGGGTCACTTCTCAAATTACCCTGGGTGTTTGATGTAGGAGCATCCAGTGGTGTGAGGGAAATCTTGCATCACCCAAAAATATGCATTCCATTTATGTTGCTTTTGTTAGTTTTTTGTAGATGTTTTTGCATTTCTCGATACCCTTTTCATCTAATAAGATTTCCCAACTTTCAGAACTACTTTTTTGCTTTCTCTGCTCAACTGCTATTTTTAGCAGGTGTCAATTTGAAGGCATGGGAAGACAAAAATTTATGGGAAGGTACAAGAAAAAAATAAGAACTTTGATGAAAGAATCAGGTCAAGATCATTCACGGTTTGAACGCTATACAAGTTTAAGATTCTTCTTTTCGCCTTGAAAAACCTTTTGAGTCTAGTTTGAGGCACGAAACAGTCTCGTACGAGCCCAAAAATTGTCAAAAACTAGTAGAGCTAGTTCTTATCGCGTTCTTCACTCCGATACCTTTCCAACGGTTCAAATCGTTCAAAAAATGGAGTCCCGGATAAAAAGTTATAGCTTCTAGAAGTCGGTCATTTTTTGGAAAATTGCCAATTTTTGAATTAGAACTCAATTTTTGAATTTCAAATTGTATTTTTTGGCACCAAACCTCCAAAACTCATAAATGGAATGTTTTTTTTGGCTCCAAACAGAAAAAGGGGCTATTTATGGGCTAGTTTCTGATTTTTAGGTAGTTTTTTTGGGAAAAAGAGTTCGCATGTTGTGAAAGGGGAATTTTTGTAGTTTTCTGTAATTTGCATGTATTGCAGAGCTCGAGGATTTGAGATCCTCTGCATGTAAGATTTTCCTTTCTGAACAATAATAAAATTTCTCTGGTTGTTTGCATCATTTTTCGTGTCTCACGTTTGCTCCCTCGTCACATAATAACTATTATTTTTTGTGTTGTTTTAAAGTTTATTTGACACTTCTGACTGGTGCCTGCACTAAAGAACCAACCAATATTTTTCCATTCACTACTCATGGAGGTTAGTTAAATTTTTACTTTCTTACCATAAAATATTTTAGACAGATTAAAGAAAATTAAGGAAAAAGATACTCAAATAATGATGCTTAGCTTTCCACGCCCAACAATACTCCAACTTCATATCTTCAATAGAGTTTCTCCAACATCTTTTGTTCTACTTGCACAGACCCGTTTCCATGAACCAACATTTATCTTAGATTCAAATGAAACTGAAGAACCAAAACTCAATCACGCACATTGAAAAGTTGTGCATATAGACATAATTCATGATGTTGAGGAAATGGAGCAGAATGGTTGTCAGCTTAATGGTTGTACATACAATAGTCTATTGTTTGGCCTCTTTAAATATCGAAACTTGCATCAAACTTTGAAGCTTTTTGAAATGTTGAAATCAAAACTCGGATATCCACATGGGAACACCAAACCTAAAGATATGATTCAGGCTCTTTTGGAAGTGACAAGCATATCTGAAGCGATGGAAATATATGATAGGTTGGTCAGTTTTAAATTTATGCTTGATTATTCCACCCATAATGTTGTCGTAAAGGTATTTGCAAAGGGAAGAAATTTGAGGAAGCGCTATGTTTCCTAAATCACATGGCATACAAAACTCGCTTCTTGCCAAATGCTATAACTTTCAATAACATGCTAAGTGAATCTAGCAAGGCTAGAAATTTGGGTTAGGTTGAAGATATATTGGAGTAAATGATAGAGAATAGTTGTACACCTGATAATGTCACACTTGACTTTCTAGTTAGATCATTTTATAATGTTGGAA
Organism: Sequoia sempervirens; assembly: GCA_007258455.2. Lineage (NCBI taxonomy): Eukaryota > Viridiplantae > Streptophyta > Pinopsida > Cupressales > Cupressaceae > Sequoia > Sequoia sempervirens. The sequence goes on along the minus strand of VDFB02271358.1, from coordinate 618,700,793 downwards.
AAAAGGATACTGCACAAGATGTCTTCAAAGGAAATGGTTACCAATGTAGATACTCTAGATATGACCACTTTCAATTTTTTAATCTATCACATTTGAAAGATTAGGAATATTGGCAAAGCATATGAATTCATTAAGCAATAAAAAATATCATATTGGAGGTTGGTGTCATCAAAAGTTGGAGGATTTATATCATCTCAAGTCACCTTATCACTTTGAGATGGCGGTTTGCATGAGAAGCATATATTTTTGCTTTCTTTTTTATGCTGATGGATTTGAAGAATGCATATATTGCAGAGTTTTCCTTTTGAAGATAGGAAAGGGGTTTGGAGGACTCAATATGGATTGTTGTCTAAAGAGTTCATGATATTTTGATTGAGAATTATACCTTTATGAGGGTCGTGAGACAACTTGATGGAGCTCAATAAGGGTAGCTTGGTATGGATTGTTTTCTAATAATTTGAGAATCTATGATTGGGAGTTTAGGGAGATGGCAGTATAAGAACTCAAGAATCCAACTCGTAGCTACACCCTTATGAGGGTTATGAGGCAACTTGATAGAGTTCCACCTAATTCAAGATTTAGTTTTTCAAAGAAAAATATTTTCAAGGATGTGTAATTTTTTTTGGTAATCAACATGTTTTTTTGTGTTGAATGTAAACCTTAAGGAGTGGGGGGAGTCGAGGGTGGGGTGCAAACAGGGTGAAATTTGAGGTACATTTACAAGAACAATATAATAAGGGGAGAATGGTAGTAGAAATTATTACATTGTCTACTATAGGTGGTTAATATAGCTACACAATCATTACAACTATGTGGTTATTACAACTACATACTATATTTCTCCTCTATTTTAAATTTATTCACTATTCATCAATAAAATGAATCAAGCTTTCACCTTTCATCTATTAATAGTCATTTTATGAATAAAATGGTATCATACATCTACATTCTTACCTGCATGCGATAGATAGGATTCTTGGCCAAACAAATTATACTCTAGCTATCAAAACTAATATAAATTATCCTGCAATGAAAACCAATACCTATACACAACCTTTGTAACCAAAATGACTCCTTAGATACATGGGTAGTAACCACATACTCTACTTTAGTAGTGGATAAAGAAATTATAGGGCTACCTTTACTCATCCAACTTACTACTTCTCCAAACAAGGTAAACACATACCCACTAGTCGACCTTTGATTGTCCAAGTCACTTGTTCCATATCCATCAACATTACCTTGTATTTCTAATGTTTTAACTACACTATTAGTACTAGAATAAAATAAATAATAGAAGTATTGTGTAAATATATTAACACTCTTTTCACATAATTTGAAAAGAAATTATAGGGCTACCTTTACTCATCCAACTTACTACTTCTCCAAACAAGGTAAACACATACCCACTAGTCGACCTTTGATTGTCCAAGTCACTTGTTCCATATCCATCAACATTACCTTGTATTTCTAATGTTTTAACTACACTATTAGTACTAGAATAAAATAAATAATAGAAGTATTGTGTAAATATATTAACACTCTTTTCACATAATTTGAAAATTCTCTACATGGGTTAGGCATAAACTTGCTCAAAACTCCCATTTCTTGGGAAATATTTTTCTTGGTGTAAGCCATTGTGCATACATTAAACATCCTAAAACACTATATCATATTGCACATTGCACATATCCTCAAAATCGTCTTCACTCTTGGGACACATATCTAATAAAATCTTAGTACCAACTAGTAAATAAATTCTAACCAATTTATAACCTTACATGATAAATAAATTCAAAATAGTATTAACATACTTACTCTATGATAACCAAATTTTATGTTTATCTAATTTTTTATAATTTCCATTCCCAATATGTACCTTGTCCCCCCCTATATTTCATCTAAAATAAACCTTAAAGTTAAGGTTTTAACTCACTAATCATACACTTATTATTACTAAGTAATATATAATCCACATACAAGTCAAAAAGAGTATATGATCATGAAGCAGGAAGGGAAACTCTCCCTTTCAAATCTAAAGCCACACACATTAACCACTATGCAAGAAGGCTGCAAATAAATATTAACAACAAATATGGAAGAGAAATATGCAACATATATATTGATTTCAAATCTGAATTTGAATTACACAATCATGGAGCTCATATGCTCACATACGACATGGGCTTCACACATACAAAAATCTGTAACTTAAACTTTCAATATCATTCCATCAACATCTGGATATGAAACCACCAACTCTCCAAATCCCCCTTCTCCAAATGAGCAGCATCAACACATAGAAGTTGTGTGAGAAGAAACCGCCATTAGTTTCTCAAAACAACCTCCACAAAACCACCAAGAAAACCCGTCACTTTCTTCCTATCAACGATCTGTCATTTTTCCGAATCTCTTCAAACAATTTCTGGGTTTAGTGCCCCTTCTTTTCAGCTTTCCAAATCATTTTGAAATTCTTAATTTTGTTACCATATGAGAACGTTATTCCCATTTTACTAAAACTAGGTCTCATAGATACGACTTTAGACATGCAACAACATGCAAGATTCCAACTCCTAGAAAATAGGAACCCAATTAGAAAAGTAACTGCCAACTCAACTTGGGCATGCAAGATCTCCATTATTACAATTTATGAGGATTTAATTGATTTTTAAAAATTTGTAACTCCCAAGAAAATCCATTCCAAGATTGCCCTTTTTTTTAAAGCTCAAGTTCAACACTGCCACCTAGACAATCTCCACTCGAAAATTTAGCAATATTAAAATAAAAGACCAATTATTTATTACAATTTTTGGCCTAATATTTTAATTTATTTCTCCAACTAAATAATTATCAAACCATAGGAAAATCAAAATTAAAATTGATGAAGATATCCCTTTGACCATGGATGCTCCTGCATCAGACACCCACGTAGAAAAGAAATATTTCATGAGCAGAAATATTTATAGAACCTGTGCTTGTCTTGGATCCACCTCTCTTCTTTGTCCACTGTTATTTCTTTGTTTACCAATTTTTGCAACTTCACAACATTATCCTCTTTCATCTTTACTCCTCTACCCTCTATTGCTGGTTTAATTTCTCCCACTCTTTCCACCATGTCTTCTTCATGAAATTTCTTCATTTCAATGCCTTTTGTAAAACAAAACATTGCTGAAATCTGATTTCTTTTACTCAAAATAGCATTAGTACCATTATCAAGAAACTCATTCCATTTTCTTCCTAACAAGGAATCATCCTCACAAATAAAAACATCTTCATGTACATTGTCCTCTAACAAAGATTTACCAGAAAAAATTGCATTTACCTTCACTTTACACTCCCCCAATTTAATTTCATCAAATTGATCCATTGCTGCAATAAAATCCTCATTTTCTACATTCTTATTGTCATCAAAGTAAACACCAAAATCTGATTTTACTTCACTTTTACCTGAAGCCTTCGTCTCACCTGAGATTAGCTCATCCCACTCTCTTTCAATTGCTGCCATTTGCATCAATAAATCACCTTCTTTACTTTCTCTTATGTCCTTCAAAGGACACTCTTCAGCTGCAACTTCATCATAATCACATTCATCTTCACAAAAATATTTATCAAAAATAAATTTTACCTCTGTATCTTCCACTGCTGCAACTTTTTCTTCCCTTGCAATAATTTGATCCCATTCTCTTTCAATCTGAATGAGTAAATCATCCTTTTCAACTTCATAGGTGTTCTTTAAAGAACTCTCTTCTACTGCTGCAATCACTGTAGTCTCATTCTCCATGTCTTCCAATAAACATCCCTCTTCAGGTTCATCAATCTCTTCATGCTCATACTCTTCTTTCTCCTCAATGTCGCATGTGTGACATTCTATTACTTCTTCTTTCTTTCCTGCAGTCAAAACATCATTAGAAAGATAAAACTTATCTTCAAATCTTCTCTCCTCTTGTTTCCTCCTTTCAATCTCATCCCTCAATTCATTTATTTGTTGTTGCAACCTTATCATTTCTCTTTCTCTGAATCTCCTTTTTATTACCTCTAGTCTGGGAATCCTTAAAATCCATCTAATGATAATTCCCTTTCTCCTTTCCATTTTCTAGGCTTCTCAAACCCTCTACAACACAATTTTTTTTTTAAAACCCTTAGGTTCTTCACATGTAAACTGCCTCACATTTGGCGATCTGTTTACAAGATCTTCACTCTCAAGATCTGTTAGCTTCAACCCACACTCACAAGTCCTGCTGCAACTGCCTCACATTCGGCGCTCTGTTACAGACTCGGGAACTTCTGCTCTGATACCACTGAAGCAGGGAGGGAAACTCTCCCCTTTCAAATCTAAAACCACACACATTAACCACTATGCAAGAAGGCTGCAAATAAATATTAACAACAAATATGGAAGAGAAATATGCAACATATATATTGATTTCAAATCTGAATTTGAATTACACAATCATGGAGCTCATATGCTCACATACGACATGGGCTTCACACATACAAAAATCTGTAACTTAAACTTTCAATATCATTCCAGCAACATCTGGATATGAAACCACCAACTCTCCAAATCCCCCTTCTCCAAATGAGCAGCATCAATACATAGAAGTTGTGTGAGAAGAAACCGCCATTAGTTTCTCAAAACAACCTCCACAAAACCACCAAGAAAACCCGTCACTCTCTGCCTATCAACGATCTGTCTTTTTTCTGAAACTCCTCAAACAATTTCTGGGTTTGGTGCCCTTGCTTTTTAGCTTTCCAAAACATTTTGAAATTCTTACTTTTGTTACCATATGAGAAAGTTATGCCCATTTTACTAAAACTGGGTCTCATAGATACGACTTTAGACATGCAACAACATGCAAAGCTTCCAACTCCTAGAAAATAGGAACCCAATTAGAAAAGTAATTGCCAACTCAACTTAGGCATGCAAGATCTCCATTATTACAATTTATGAGGATTTAGTTGATTTTTAAAAAAAATTTAACTCCCAAGAAAATCCATTCCAAGATTGCCATTTTTTTTTTTAAAGCTCAAGTTCAACATTGCCAGCTAGACAATCTCCACTCGAAAATTTAGCAATATTAAAATAAAAGACCAATTATTTATTACAATTTTTGTCCTAATATTTTAATTTATTTCTCCAACTAAATAATTATCAAACCATAGGAAAATCAAAATTAAAATTGATGAAGATATCCCTTTGACCATGGATGCTCCTGCATCAGATCATCAATACATCTAATATAAATATAGTGATCTTCTTCACTTCTTACAAAACCCAAACTTTAAAATGAATAAATCAAAAAATATATACCATATTTGAGATGGTTACATTACATCATAAAAATATTGAATTAACCTACAAACCATGTGCTCTTTCTCTTTTACCTCAAAACCTTGTTGATGTTGCATATAAATTTCCTCTTCCAAGTTTTCAAGTAAAATATAGCTTTAAAATCCAATCACTCAATTTAAAAATCATTAGCAATAGCTAAGGATAAAAGACATATAATTGAGGATGACTTAGTAATAAGAGATAATATTTCACCAAAATCAACTCCTCTCTAGAAGTATCCTTTGGCTACTAATCTAGCCCTATACCTTTTCAATGAATCATTTTCTCAAAAATTCTTCTTAAAGATCCATCTACAACTAATGACCTTCCTTCCTTTACAAAAATGTGAAAGATCCCAAGTATTTCAAGACTCTCAAGCCATCATCTCCTCTTGCATGACTTGTATCCAAGACTCACTATAATTTTCAATAATAACTTCCCTATATGATCTATGTCCATCATCAATACTTGCAATAAAGAAAATATACAACAAGAATATGGAAAGGCTATACTTATGAACTGGAATTCTTTTGTCTTGTCTATATCTTCTAAGAATAGCAGTGAGATACTTTTTATTCAAGTTTGTTTTCTCAACTTCTTTATTATCTTCTCTAACCTCTTTAGTTTTCTTAAAATACTCATATGAACCCTATTCTTCTTCCACTCATCCCCAAATCTATCTCTTTTTTATTTTCTTGAGGTGCATCTTCCCACTGAGTCCCAAAGTGCACACTCTTTTAACTTTCTTCGTATCTTGGATGTTTTGAATAAGAAATAGTTCTAAGTTCCCTAAAAATTACAACTCTAGAACATATAAATTTCTTGCTTAGAGGATTCCAAACATTAAAACCTTTAACATTCTTACCATATCCAATGAAAATACACCTTTTAGGTTATGGATCTGAATTATATCACTTTTTCTTTAGGCACATGAAAACAGGCGTCACAACCAAAAAATCTACAATGTAAAACATGAGATTTCTTGCCTATCCACACTTCATAACGTGTTGAATCAAGAACCTTACAATGAGATCTATTTAACAAGTAACAAGTGGTAATCATAGCTTCTACCCAAAATCATTTATCTAATTGTGAGCCACTTAACATACTTCTAACTCTTATTATAATTGTCTAGTTCAATATTTTTACCACCTCATTTTAGTTAGGAGTGTACATAGTAATCTTCTATCTAAAAATACCTACAAGCTTACAAAACTCACCAAATTATTTAGAACACTACTCCCCTCTGTTTAATCTCAACACCTTTACCTTACAATCTAATTACTTTTCAACTAAGACTTTAAATTTCTTAAACCTAGGGAAAACTTTAGATTTATATCTCAAAATAAATTTAACTACATCTTAAAACATCATAAATGGTGGAAATAAAATATCTAAATTTTCTAATAGGTTTAATATCTACATGATAAAGTATGTCTCAATGAATAATCTCTAACTTAATATTATCTTTACTATTATCTAATGGAAAATATGCTTTTCTTTGTTTACCAACACATAATGCTCACAAAACTCATAATTCTCATAAGAATAAGAGAAACCATGTAACAATTTCTTATTTAAGATGGTTGTTAAAATAGTCTCACTTATATGGTCCAATATATAATGCCACAATATACATATATTTTTTATTTTCTTAGTTACATTGATAGAGTAAAAATAATGGTGGTATTTAGTCTAAATATTACTTGTATTTCCAAATCATTCAACTTAGATACAAAAATTAAATTTGTAGATAATCAAGGAATATTTAAAATACCAATGAGGGTTTTTATCCTCCCATCATTGAAACATAAACATACCTTTCTCCATCCAATAATGGGATATGAATTGTTGTACCCAAGTTATACTTCCAATCCATCATATTTTACACATGTAGAAAACCATCGTTTATGAGGAGTCATATAATAGGAAAATATTTAGAAATGTTATTACATGAAGAAATAAAATCTCTTCATCACTTGAATAAAAGGAATTCTGTATGGTGGAATCTCAATTTTTTTTCTTTTTGTTTCTCTATTCCTTCTTCGTATGTCCCCTTTTACAATAGTTCTAATAGTTTACTCTCTTCTTTTTACCCAAACTTTTAGATCTACCTTTGGACTTTTCCTTAGGACCTTTTTGATCTCCAGTAGATCCTTTTTCCTTGGGCCTTCCCTTGACATGGAGGACATCATTTGAACTATTTGCAATGGTTTTCTTCCTCATTTTCTCTAACAAAAATGTTGTAACAACATTTTCCATCTTTGGAGTATCTAAAATTTTACAACTAAAAGAATCATGTTCTCTCATGACTTAAGAAATGAACATAGAATCATTAAAAACTTATCTTCTTCATCTATACTAAAATTAATAAAATCTATTTGATTCAAAATCAAATTAATTTTATTTAAATTCTCTTCTATCAAATATCCTTCCTTAATTTCAAGGGATAATATTTTTCTTTTCAAATAAATTATTTACTAGACCACCTAAGTATTTCCAAATATCGTAGGGTGTTTTCTCTTTAGAAAAAAATAGCAAGATAGAATCTGCAAGACAAAGCTAGATGGTTTCTTGTGCTTTCTTATCCATCTTATCCCACTTACCTTGATTTATCTTTTTTGGTTTCTTTTCCTTTGTTTCTACCAAACAATAACCTCTCTCTTTAAGGAGATCCTCCATTTTTAATTTTAATAAATCATAACCACTTTGATTGAACTTCTCAATGCTCAAGTGAGGTGAGGATGCATCCATGGCTTCTATGCATATACTTGCAAATTATGATCAATCAAAACTCCCACTATAGCGCAAAAAAATATTACACTTTCACCCAAGAAGAAAATTTGGCTAAGCTTTGATCTACCAAGTGTTGGAAATGAAAGTGAATACTATATATGAAAATATGAATTCAACCATAAAATAATACTAACTAATATGTAAACAAATAGAGATTGTAAGAAATTAAATCGGCAATACTAAAAAAATATGGAACAAAAGATAAAATACATAACGCAAGGATTTTGTGGATTAAAAAATACTTCACCAAGAAGAGAGGCCCAAGTATCTATTATCTTCAAAATAGATACTACATATAATCCCTCCTTTCTCCTCTTTAGTCTCCAATCCTTTAATACTTCTATAAACATTAATTTATTACTAACCAATTATCTTGTCTTACTATTACCTTAAGCCCTACTTATATAAAAAAATAATCCCCTACATGGGGCATCCAAATTTGTTATCAATTTCCAATGCCTCTCCTTGAGTAAACCAAATATTTAAGGCATAGGACAATGTAGGTTGCAACCATTTGACTCACCTACAAAAATTTGGCACCTAGTTAGTTTGTAGTCAACATAGTGGTTATTGTTAATAATCACACGATGTTTTAATTTTAATAGTATCCACAGAAAGTGAAAAATAACCTCATAAAAAACTCATGGGAATTTGGGAACCCTAAACCACAATAACGTCCAAGATTCTCTTTTGGAGAATAGTAACCTACTACCAATAAAAAATATTTATTGATCACAAGTTAAAATTAGTTATCTATTCCCATTAAAAATTAATTACTATACTAGTATAACCATTATGGTAAAAAATTAATTATTTTTGATGGCAAATCCCTCATCCCTTATGAATGATTTACAAACAATATTAGGAGCAATTAAATACATATAATTTGTAAGGTTGATGACACCTTAATCTTAACACTAACTAGTAGAAGAGATCAAGTTGATGTAAATATATTTAAATCAAGACCTCATCAATCATTTTCATGCAAAAATAAAGACTTCCAACCTTAGTAATTCAATAATTTACAAGTAGGGCACAAGCCTAGAATCTTAATTTAAATCATAACCAAACCCTAATGTAATCCAAATTTAATAAATGTGTTAAAAATACATAAGATAGGGATGAATGAAAAAGGTGAGGAATGATCTTGTTTCATCATCTCCTTAAATTTGATTATTTAAGTTGATGAACCAATAAGTACATAGAGATGGTGGTGAAAAGGGGGTAAAAAGTGGACACTTTTTATAAGTCCTTAGGACACATCTCAAAAACCGGGATGTTCTTTTTATATGAAAAACAAGTGTGAAGACATCCCCAATTGCTAAAAATATCATATCCTATCTCCAAGTATCTTCCATTTGGAAAACCCTACCTTGTAGGCATATCTCATAAAAAGGACTCTAAAAAAAAAAAAAACCCCTCAAAAGTGTCATGATTGTTTTGGATTTCAAAGCTATCATGAGAAATTTAAAACGAGCAATATAATTTGTAGGAAACTATGCAATGAAATTAACTATTTGCAAGCAACGAGTAGTGACCAAGATTTACAATTCTTATATATGGATTTTCATGGAATTAAAATCATGTGAACTTATCAAGTTACTTGATATTAGGCTCAAAAAATGTAAAAATTATTCTAATTTCCATAAATTTTAAATGTTTAGAATTGTGCAAAGTTGTTTAAACTTTCAATATTTAAATATTTATTATTTTTAGTTATATATTTCATATTTTTATTTTTAGTTTTTTATTTGATCAAATTATATATATTTTGGAAAATACATATTTATATATAGACATCTTCAAGTATTCATATTTTTCAAATGATGTACCAATATCAATACCTATATGACACTAGTACTAGCCTCTTGACAATTCTAAAATATAAATAAATTAATTCTTATGTAAGTAAAATAATTTTATATCTTTTTCATCTATTTACTAATCCATTTGTATATTTATAATAAATTTAAATAGATATTAACACTCAATATTTATATATATAATAAAAAATCATTAAATACATCTAATATCTAATTTATATTATAAATTTAGTATAGAAACCTTAGGCTATAAGCTTTTTTCCTTTCGTAATCAATTAAACATATTGGTGGGCACAAAACCAACTAAAAGTTAAATAGCTTTGTATTTAATAACACACAAATCTATAATATTTTTCAACAGAGATCACGGGTTCGTATCAGACCTCATTATTGTGTACCTAAGAGTCCTGTCCAGCTTTTATATAAAGCGAACAATTGAAACTGTCAACGACGTCTTAAGGTATAACGCTGTTTAATTGCTCCAACTAATTTCAATTTCACGAGTTGGAACCATGGAATTTCTTCTGGAATGTAATTAATACCACCGTCCCACAAAACGCTACCAAAGCTAGAGGCCCACGTTAAGTGTTTGCTACTTTCCAATGTATCAAATCAATTTGACATCTTCTCTTTGCGCTTATTTGTTACAATTCTTTGCGTGTTTGACCCTGACGTCGCAGTAGTTTGATGTCGCTATCATCTCTCTGTATCTGCGTTTTTAGTCTTGAGCTCATTAAAAAATTAGTTTAATATGGAAAAACTAATACAATCCTCGTTGCGACAAAGTCGGATAAGAACTTTATTGTCTCGCTACTTTATTTACTTTGCTATTTGACACATTTACGTAACGCAAAGTCGGGCTGCAAACTATCTTACAAAATGTGTATATTGTAGGGGGCGTCCATATAATTTACGGTCAACAGTCAACTTATTTTTAATTATATAATTGATCACTTGATTCGTTTTACAACCCATCTCCTCCTCATTTACAGTGAAGTAACATGAAACAAATGCGGCGAAAACCTCATTTCATTGGTAGTTGAAAATCTTAAAACATTGACAATAACATAATGGTCTTTAGATCAAGTGGGCCGTCCAACAACCCTTTTTATATTCAAATATTGACTAATGTTATATTTTTGTATTAATATATTAGAAAATATAATTCATAATTTACATAAAAGGTGGGTCAAAAGGAATCATACTTTGAAAAGTCTACGTTGAAATTAAAAAGATGAAATAAAAGTGGTTAAATTGTTAAGTCATCAAGATTATATTAGGAGGAGGAGGGGAATTATAATTAGACAGAGGCCCCATGCATTTGGAAGATTGTGGCCATTAGTAATGTGCTCCCAATTCGTGGTGGAATTGTGCTGGTATTTATTTTCTTCTTGTTCAGTAGTGGCATGCATAGGTGAAATGACAAGATCTAAGGTGGAAAATTTTCTATTGTCTAGCAAACTAGCATGGCCACACTAAGAAGTGAAGGAAGACCCACATGTTAGAGGAGTTCATCCATGTCGAGGATGTAGAGAGCCTTGGGAATCATGATGACCATGCTTGGAGCTATAACTTCAAGCACATTGCGCCCACATGGTAGAGATGCACGCTCCCATGGCAAAGTAAATTCAATTATACTCCCATTATAAAAATATTTTAATTAGTTGATATGTGTATGGCGAATTTTTATATTCATGTTATTTCTTATTTAGTTTTTTTTAGGGGGTGGTTTGATACATAGATATATTGATAAATAGTGTAATTTTGTGGATGCCATTTACACATTTTCCTTTACTCTTACTACTTATCCTTCTTTCTATATTAATGTGCACCCTTATTTGTACACCCTATCCACTTATTTATTACTTACATGTTCAAAAATTTATTACCATGCACATGCTATCCATTATGATCAATCCCCTTTTTCCTAAGACTAGTTTGTAACAATGGGTTTACCCTTGTAATCATGAATTCATTCCACACTAATTTAAGATTTAAATTTGACTCACTTCCTACCTTTACCCTTTCTACCTAGAGCTAGCTAAGCACAAGTTTTTGTGATATGTTGTTGTCCTTGTATTTAAAGGCATGCAATGCGATTATTTTAATCATTGAAGAAAGAGAGATATATCATTCTGATAAGGTGGAAAAGTGAAACCCTAGGACTTCACCCTAGGATTTCATGGGTTCTTTTCCACAAATGTGTGTGGTCTCTTATCATTTAAATTCAATATTAGCTAGGATATAAGATTGACTTGAAACTTGAAAGGTGAGCCAATCAATCATAGGATCTAAATTTAGGGACTTTGAAATAAATTTTGTATGAAATGTAATGATGCAACCAATTAATGATGAAAATGTACTACTCTGACATAAAAAACAAAAACCTGGAAAGTCAGAAAAATTTGATGTTGAAAAAAAGACTGAACAGACTTGTGTGCATCTGTCATATAAATTTAGAGCTGAATTTTTAGGACTAAGTTTCCCAAGGTGATTATGTCCTAGTAACTGAATTTGAAATCTATCTTCGTAATCCTCAGGAGTTTGATTAGAGGCTTCTTCCTTTCGGATCTCACTGTTAGGTCTTCATCAATGTAGTGTAGGAAAATGCATACCCTTGCATTTTCACACTTGTTTGGGCTTTCCTTGCTTTGTTTATCCCTATTTATGTCTTAATTGGTCCTATTTTGCATCCACAAGCCCAATGAAATATATATTTTTTATGGATAATCTCGACATACTTCAAAGGGTAAATGATAATTTAATGATTGTGGCTGAGTTTCCCTGGTTTTTGGGTCAGGACTAAGACACCACCTAAGGAATATTTGTCCTCCAAAGGTCTTGGGACCTTGATTTCAAGTGTCCCTTAAAGTGGCACCTTTTTGGAGTCTATGCCCCGATTTTCATGCCTCAGGACTAAGATGCCACCTAGGGTGTCTTAGTCCCCCTCAAGTTATTTTCAGGATTTAATTTCAAATCTTGGTGGGATTTAACCTCCTTTAATTAATGATTTCATATGTCATCTTGTTGTGGTGTAATTTCAAGATATTAAGCATAGATAAGTATAAATACAAGGTTCCTTCATTCATTTTAGAACAAGTATTTTGTGAGAGCATTCCTAATAGCATAATTGAGTTCACAAGAGCATTCAAGAGCAATCCATCAAGCATTTGGAGCCATCATCAATATTCAAGCATCATATCAAGGATATTCTTGCATCATGTGTATTTTTTAGCTAACATTTGTGATGTAGGGTTTTGATTCAATCAAGCATTTCAAGTCAAGATCTATCAAGCATTCAAGCATTTGAAGATCTACATTCAAGCTAGCCACTTCACACAAGTTTGCAGATTTCATGACAAGGGTTTGGTGAGTTATAACATTGCATTATTTCACTTCATTATTCTATTTCATTTCAAAGTTTAATTACCAACAAGGGGTTTGACCTAGGAAAACCCCCATTTACTAATAATCAACAAGTTTTTCCTCTGTTGCATGTTTGTGTTTACAGATTTAAGTTGAAGACTTGAAAATCATTTGAAGTGAAAAGTTGCAAAGTTGCAAAGTTTCATTGTAAAGTTGTCATCTTCACAGAAACACACCTACAGGCTAGATCCAAAAGTTTAAAAACCTGAAATTAGAGAAGAAGAAAGTGCAAACATTGATCCTCAGGATCACTTTTGGAGATTTCAGAAATTTTGATTGGGACTAACATGGTAGCAAGGACGTCTGAGTCCTCCAAGTGGAATTTTGCAGAGATTATTTTGAATCTTGTTCTGACATCTGAAGATTATGCTTTCCCCCTAAAAAAAAATAGTGGAACTAATAAGACAGTAAGGGCATCTTACTCCTCCCTAGCATATTTTAACAGTATTTTTGTATTTCCAGACTTCCCAGGTACACATACCCTAACTTTTTGTTGCTTAATTTGATCATTTGCACTCTTTATTTGGCTTGCATTACTAGGTTTTGTGAGTTGAATGTTAAAGTGTCTTTTCCAAGCTTTTTCTTGGTGGTGAACCCCTTAAAGCTTAAAGAACCCCTTCCTAGGTCTTCCTTGTTGAGAATTGACTCACCCTTTGGGTTGATAGTCAATCTAATTTAAGATCCTAGGACATATTTGAGTGACAATAGGGAAAATAGTTGTACATCCCCCACTCATTTTTCTTATTGTTCATTTTGGTGAACCTAACATTTTAGAACATTCATTCATTTTTTTTTGATTTGGGGTTCATTAAAGTCCTAGATCTAGATTGCATTCATTCTTGCATTGCATATTGCATTAGTTCAAGTACATTTAGGGTTTCTCACATTTGCATTAGTGAAAGTGCATATAGGTTGCATTTTTGTTTTCTTGCATCATTTTATCTCATTGAAAAACTAAATTTTCAATCATTCTAATTGCATTTAGAAACATTGTTATTGTATTCGAAATTGAAAAAATTACATTCAACTTTGCATTCAATTACTTTTCATTAGTTACTTTTTCTTGCATTCATTTGCTTGCTTTTTTGTTTCTAAACATCAGGTCCTTGAGTAGGCAACTTGGGAACACTGCAAAAAACTCATATTTTGCTATTTTTCTAAAAAAAACCCTTACTGGGACTAAAACACCCTTATTAGCATCTTAGTCCTTCTCTAGCTTTTCGGATCAAAACCCTCTTTGTGTTGTTTGTTGTCTGTTCTAGTACCTGGAACCTCAGAATTCCCCCAGTAGGACCAAGATGCCCTTAGTGGCATCTTAGTCCCTGTTGACTTACACTTTCCAGTTTTTAGGATTTGAAATTGCTTCTCTGTGCTTCTATTGGTTGCTTTCAATTTTTTTTTGTATAGTTTGCATAATCGCTATTATTTCAATTTCTTTCATTTCAACTGTAATTGTAAACATAGGATATTGTGTTCATTGCACTTTCTTTGGTTTATCACTTGCATGAGTTGTACTACTTGGTGTCCTACTATCAATACTATGGTTAGATGAAGTGCGAGACTCATGGCATCCCACGATAAAACACTCATTGTGGATCTTGGGTCATCTAGCTCTCTTACTTCTAGTGTTGGTACTAGTTCACTAGGTATGGGCTATACCTTTGATAACTCTTTTGCTATGCCTACCTTACCTACAAGTGCTATGCTGAGTGTTCAAACAATGGTTTATCATATCCCTCAAGAAAACATAATGAAAATGCATGAAGACTTAGCCAATTTACAAGATAGTGTGAGCACTGAAAACATTTCCAACACTGTTATACCTTCCATAGATAGTATTCACCGCATGATGGAAAGTGATGAAGGAATCGAAGTTGTGCGTAATATAGCTCAAATCTTTGGTAAACACCTTCCTTCCACCACCAATGGTGCTCAAGCTTCAAACAATGTGCAAATCCAAGGAGGAAATCAGACTCCTCCCCATTCAACCATAACCTCTATTCCCACCTATACAAATCCTCAAGTGACCACAACAATGCAACCAACTAGCAATATCTTTCCTACCTCACACATTTCCACTAGTGCTCCTTATACCTATGTGGCGTCTAACCTTATATCTCTTCTTGTAAGCAATCCATTCACTTATCCTCCAAACACATACACACCACCACCATACACACCTCCATCTCAAACCACAAGCAATGAACCTATCATCAACCACCTTTTACAAAGCCTTTCATCCATTCAACGTCAAGTTTCCACCATAAATCAAAATCAAAATGGTCCACCTTCATACTATGTCAAAAGTAACCCACTATCTTTGGAGATATTGAGAACTCCAGTGCTACAAGGTATAAAGATCCCTAGATTTTAGAAATATGGAGGAAAGGGAGATCCTACTAATCATGTTAATGCCTTTACTACTTTGTGTAGTGACTTTATCCTTGAGGATACACTTTTGGCTAAGATCTTTCCTCGACCCTTGAAAGACATTACCTTGGACTGGTTTTTGCATTACCAAATAACTCAATTCATTCATTTAATGAACTTGTTGAAGCCTTTATAATTAACCATTTACAAGTGCATATGGTTCTTGAAATGACATTAGCTGATTTGATGAGATGTGAAAAAAATGATGGTGAAAACGTCATTGACTTTATTTCATGTTACCAATCCATTTATTCCAAATCAATGTGAAGATTCCTGATTCTCACCTTGAGAAGATGTTCATAGAAAATTTACAAAGTAAGATATGAGACAAGCTTACCATGATGAAATTCCCTTCCTTCATGCACTTGTGCACCACCCTTCAAGATTATCAGAATTCCATAGGTAGTTGTGAAACAAAAACCACCTCTACCTGTCTTGAAAAGTTTGAATCCTCAAACCAAAACACCTACTAGCCTTTCATAAAACAAAATAAAAGTTTCCTTAAACTAAATTCTACCTTAAAACCTACCCAACAAGTTGATACCCAAGTAGCCGCTATAAAGAAGAGTAATCCTTATATCTTTGGCAATCCACAAATACAATTTACTCCCTTACCCGACACACTTCACAATATCATGACTCAGCTATTAAACAAGAACATTCTTAGGTCTTACCTCATGTTTGACCTCTTGACCCTAGCAAGTTGTTACCATCGAGCTTTAGACACAATGCCTATTGTGCTTATCACAAAAAAAAATGACATGATACATAACATTGCAAGCATCTTAAACATATTTTGCAATACCTCATTGATTCTAATCATATCCAAATTGGAGGTGTGAATGACAAAGGTAATAAATTTGTAGCTCCTCCTAACCAAAACTTGAAAATATTTACCAATCCCATGCCTAACCATAATCTTTCATTTGTTAAGGCTAGTGAAGCTAAGCCTGATGTGATGAGCATTGACAAAGATGATAAGAATATGAATAATAATGAACAAAATCCTATGGATGATGACCAAAGTCCTATTAGTACAATGATAGGAGTGATTGACATCGAGCCTTGTAAACAACAAACCATAATGCCTATTAATAGTACTTTCTCTTTAGAAGAAACAATCCAACATGCACCTGATGGTCCTCTTTACATAGCTGATAGAATCAATAATAGACCCACTCCTGGGATTTTAATTGATCCCGTTTGTGGAGAAAATGTGATCACAGAAGAACTCTTATATGTGCATGAACTTACTCAAGATAGATAAGATAAGCCGAAAGCATGGATTAAAATGCATGATAGTTTTGCCTGTGCTACGATGGGCTTGATCACACTCCCTTTACAAGTAGGACCGAAGAAATAAAATGTATCATTCTTCATCATCTCTAATTTAGATCAATTTCATGTGAAGTTAGGATACAAATGGCTTAGCTCCATGAATGTGGTCCCATCTATTGTTCGTAAGTGCTTAAATTTTCTAGTTGGCAATGAAATATTTACTGTGAACCATAGTGGCTTTAGACCTCCGTCTTCTAGTGGAAATTTTTCCTTAGACTATTTCTAGCCTGAGCCCATGGAACCTATAAGACCCCGTGAAGACTTCCTTTTCCTATCCTACCAAAATTTCAAAGAAAAATGCATAGCTCCAAGTTATCCCTCAAAAATTTTCCTCCACCTATGATCGAACCTCCACCCCTTGAAAGAAACAATATTGAGACTAACCAAGACACATCCATAAAAATCCCTTGCCTATTTCCTACATGTTGGTTAACATATTTGTCCTTCAAAAATAAATACAAAAAATGACTCAAGATGCCCAAAAAGAAGAACAAATAACACCAACGGTTGAGTCACTTGCAATGATATTTGCAAGTGCTCTCTGCTTATTTTACAAGGCACAACTACCTTCGAAAGATATGCAATGAATGGAAAATATTGGGGTATGATTTTAGCTAGAAAGCAGGAAAGGAATACTAATATCTACCCATAACCGTAAAAGTAAATGTGATGAATTGATTCAGAATGAAGTGAGTGCAAACAAAAGATACAAAGCCCATTTATTCCACACCCATGATGAGAAATAAGAAAAGAGTGAGCAGGAAATTTCCCCTTCAATAAATGAATTATTCTGCATTAAAAGTTCCAAAAATAATTGCACATACAGTTGATATAACATAATCAATATTGGAAAAGAATTGCAACAATCCAAAGTCTATTGACAATCAAAGAAAAATTTGCAAATACAAAGATTTGAAAACATCTTCATTTCTCCAATATATCAAAAGTGTGAACACCAAGGCTCGACACCCTATACAACCAACTGCATTGAAAGAAAAACCAAAAAACTACCCGTACTTCTCCTATTTATGGGAATAGCCAAAAGATGCCACTACTAGAAACTTGGAGGCCTATATATACATGCACTCCAAAACTGTTACATTACGAAAGTAACGGTCTTGAAAACGATCGACGACAAGGATCGAGAAATGACAACCGTTTTTTTAGAAAAGACATTATTATTCTCTATTGCAAAAATATTCTATGCATGTCACTAAACCGCTGGAGGTGCTAAAAACCTATAGAACTCCAATTACATTGCCATAACTAAATTGTTGAATTTAGCGCGTTCTTCTTCTTCTTTCAAAACAAGGATCACCCTGTTGTACTCGACATAGCTGGTTTTCTCCTTCTAGGATAGCAAACACAACTAAGAGATGATGTCAAATTGCTTTTCCTCTGGCCAACTCAAATCAGGTTGCAAAATAGGAACAAGTTCATCTTCCCATTCCTTTACATCACTAGGAAGTACCATTATGAGAAAACTATAGAATTGAAAAATACACTGCCACCTTCCCTTGCATGCAAGATTATTTAACTTCGGTGGTGGAAAGTGGTAATTTATTTGCTAACTAAAATGTGTCAAAACGTTTCACCAACTTTCTTATTAAAGAGCTATCCTTTCAGAAGATTTTTAAATATTACATTAAATTCTCTGTTGAGGTCTCAAGACATTTGAGAAGACATTCCTTAAAGGTGTCGTACAATTCATTAAATGCACTAACACTTTGGAAATGATATATCCTGCAGAGGTCACCTCGTCGCTACGAGCTAGAACTTTGTAACCATGGGTTGAAAGTTCTAGAGTTTCATGAATTGTCGATATTTTGACAACATAAAGCATCACTTCCAAAGGTTGCAAGAAGATTGGGTGATTTTGAAATTTTGAAACCTAGCGACTCGATTAGGGAACTTGACAAGACCAGGATAGTTATAATATTTTTCAAAGCCGCGACTTAGACATAAATGCACAAGTTTAAAAAATATCACATGAAAGGACAAGCTTTTAAAACAAATTGACTTCGAATAAAATTTCAAGGGGTAACACTACAAAAGGCCAAGAGAGCACCAAACAAGTCCTAATATGCCTGCTAAACAAATTTATAAAGCCAAAGAGAAAGTGGTTGAAAAAATTTCCATGTTTTCTCCCATTCTTCCCTCACAAGAAGAAAAGGAACCTATGGTTGACAAACCCACTCCTACACAAACAAAACTTGAAAACTGTAATAAAAGAAATTGAAATGCTAGAGAACATAGGCATAGATGTTGTGTTATTGCTCAAAAGATGTACACAGAGAACAACATAGAAATTGAAAAATCACAATTTGATTGAAGCAATAAATGATGATCCTCCTCCCTTACCAGAACCAACAGAACCTATGTCTCCAACACAACAAGGACCAACACCTTATATGGATATTATTATTCATCCTCCTATTGTGGTTAACTTGGATGATGATGAAGAAATTACTAAAATTAATGAGGAAGTGCATAATGAGCTGAATTTGTTATTCTCCTCAAGTCCATGAGCTTAAACGATAATTGTGGTGATCCTCCTAAATCGAGTGATGCACCACGTGTTGTACCTGGTGATTCTTCTAGTTCAACACTTGATTTTTTCCCTCTCACTAGTGATCTACATTTCGCATATACTGAACAAGACTCGGATGTAAATGACCTGCTGGATGGTTGATTCACATGTGCTTTATAGTCTTTTGGATTTCCTTTTTGCTTTGTTTTTGGTTGATTGCATGTGCGTAATGTGGTCCCTCGTAATGTTATATTTGATGTTTCCTCTTTATGTGCATTCCTCTATTTGTACCTGTATAGGAGCAAATTTGCACCCCTTACACAAATTCTCCTTTTACATTCCCTCACCTTAAAAAACCAAATTCAAAGGCGAAAATCCACATCAGCCCATTGCCTTCATTCCACTTAGCGTCTGTTTTGTGTGTCTGTAGAAGAATAATTGTTGGGGAAGCCCATGCAATGTGCAGAAATCCACGCTACGTGCTTATGTCCATGATGGATTCTTGTGTCTGAAGCTTGCAGAGGCATTACACTTCCCATTGGGGTCAATTTGTAATGCCCCTCTTCGACCAACCAACCTGAATATGGTCATTTTTTTCATCTCATCTTTAAAAGCACTCTTCATTCCTTCATTTCATCCCTCTAACCATTCAATTTAGCTCTCTACACAACCTTTCTAGCATTCTCAAGCATCCATCTCTCAAGCAACACTTTGGCACTCCATAACAGTAACAACAACACTCCATCAATTCCATGGAGCAAGTTTGGAACAACACCATTACAACAAGGGCTCGAGTCCTCTCATTTTCTCCTCCATTAGCTAGTGAGCTCTTGGTGGAGGTGGTAAGCATTTTCACTCCTCTCCTCTATGATTTGGTTGAGTAGCACATTACTGTTTTGTAGTGTTATTGTGTTCTTTACTTTCATTCTTCCTTTATCATATTTTTCTCTATAGTTTCTATCTTGGTTGTCTGTGGAGGTGGAAATACAAAAATGGGGGTCTAACTGAGGCATGCCCCTATACAACCCCCCAACAATTTTCCTCTTTCTTGTGTGTAGGTAGAAGTGCACACTTGGAGCTACCTAGTGAACATGCTCTTTTGTGAGATAATTTTTTGTCACCCTACCTTTAATCTATTTTCTTTATCATATTCACTTATATATCTCTTATTTCATAGTTTGGTTTTTCTCTCCTAAAATCATTAGCTAGGTTGTCAACCTATTTTTTGGTGGTTCACATTGTCTTTTTAGTCCTTTGGTCGTATGGATTCCACCCACTTGGTAGACAGCGCATCACACGCCCTGAATTGTGAAGCCATCCTAGGTAGAGAGCTACCTAAGGCACAGTGTTGAACTTGAAAATTGGCTTGCCTAGCCCCAAAACTGATTTTAGGTCTGCAAAGTGATTGAAGGGCCTTATAGTCCTCATCATTCTCGTCCCTCATTTCAAAACACCCCTTTAAATTGAGGTAAGTTAGGGAAGCCTTCCACTCTTGGATCTCCATGACCTGGGGCCTTAAACATGGTTGGTCCCCCTCTCTTACATTTTTGGTGAACCCAACGTGAACCAACGTCTGCTCATCTGTTGGTGTCGAGGCTTTTCCCTTATACCTTGTGATCATTGTGCCTTTGAGTGTTGTGAAGGCTTATGAGCATCACAACCCAGTCCACAACCTATAGGTATTGTTAGAGAAGTGTACTTACACCTTCTCGGCTGGAGAGGACGAAGTCACTACTAGTTTCTCTATAGGCATTTTGCTATAGATTCGCCGCTGGTTTGGCCATAGGAGAAGTTGCCGCTGGTGAGGTAGGATTGACTGGCATCTCAACCACATCCCCACTCCTCCTGCATCTCCCAGACAATCATCGGTCAATGAGCATGAGGCTATTCACATTCCTACAAAATATGTCTCCACCCTCAACAAAGGGTTGGGTGACTCAGAACATCACTTGGAAAGAGACCCAAAGTTGGCTAGGGCCACCTAGGATATTAGAAAACTAAAGTATATGGTGGGAAAAGACCAAATAGGTGTAGAACTCTTGGCTAGTCTCTCTAGTTTGATTGATGCATGTGCTCCTCCCAACAATCCTAACATTGTATGACGACTCACTTTTGAAGACTGTGAGAGACAGCTAGGATTGTCGATGCCTCCTACATCTATATACATGGTCGATACCGTACCCTCGATCAACATCCCCTTTTCCTCTAAGGGATCCAAAACTATCAAAGTGAACAAGATCCCCTTGGGTTTTAGCTTCACCCCTCCTATCAACTCTAGTGGTGGAGGTTGGTGGAGGTTTTGGTGGGTGAGCGGTGGGGACTTTGGTAGTGGTGATGGCTTCGACA
>VDFB02271358.1:618655548-618678672 GCA_007258455.2 Sequoia sempervirens | reverse complement strand
CCCCAACAACATGTGACATGCATCTATGGGGATGATATCACATAGTACCTTATCACGATAGCTTTCAATCTTGAACTTCACTAGGCACTACTAATTGACCAAAACTTTGTGGTCTTTTTGCAACCAGGCAATCTGATATGGATGTGGATGCCTTTCCCTTTTCAGCTTCAACTTGAGCTTCCTCTTGTAGATTTTGTGATGATGAAGGAAAATTAGTTAGAGGATTGCTTGATTCAATGGGATTCATTTAAGTATATTGGTTTTGCTTAGGTGACTTGAAGTTGATGTTTCTTTGTTGGTCTACATGTTGTTCTTGTGTTGCAATCTTGTTTGAACAATAAAGTGAGGCTCAAAAGAGAATATCTAGGATGATTAAGGATCAAAGGTGTGATGGTGAAATGTTGAAAGGTGGATGATACATATGATTAAACTCTTAGAAGATCTTGAGGGGAATGCTAGACTTTTGGGACTTTTGGATTTTGGATTTTGATGTGATTTGACTCTTGGATTTTGGGATTCTTGGATTTAATTTTAACCTTGACTTGGTTTTGGATTGTTTTGATTTTGGATAATGAAAAAATAGTTCCCAAGATATTGGATGTTATCTATAGGATAGATTTTCTCACAAGATGATAATTTGACTAATTGTAGGGAGAAGGATGCATCTACCAACACCTAACCAAACAATATGATTTTGATTATAATTCAACTAATCATATGGAGAAGGATGCATCTACATATACCTAGC
Organism: Sequoia sempervirens; assembly: GCA_007258455.2. Taxonomy (NCBI): domain Eukaryota; kingdom Viridiplantae; phylum Streptophyta; class Pinopsida; order Cupressales; family Cupressaceae; genus Sequoia; species Sequoia sempervirens. The sequence goes on along the minus strand of VDFB02271358.1, from coordinate 618,677,924 downwards.
TAAACAAGATTATTTTGATGTTTTGATTCAAAGCTTTTGATTTGTTTGAAGGTTTTTTTATTCATGAATTTTCCAAAAAGTCTAGCATGAAGGATGATTTCAATATTTTCAAGAGTTGTTGGTGAGATGATTTTTGGTTTGATGTTTGAAAGATGGATGAAGATTGATTTTGATCCTATTTGTACCTAAAAAGACTCTTGTTTACAAGATCTCTATTTTGAAGAGCATGCTTTACTCTAGACAAGGTGTTCAAATTCCCAAAAAATATTTGGATTTTGACAATAATAGAATGAGTAAAAATTGGGATTATTTCTTGAGGCTTTTGTGTAAAATTTAAAAAGTAATTGTTGTCTGAATTCGTAGAGCGTTGAGAAACACTTTTGATGATCATTTGGACTAAGATATTTTGACTTTGGTTTCCATATTGTGATCTTGTGTGAAATCATTTGAGACACATGTGTGGGGTTCAATTGTTCTTCGCTTTGTTTAGTGAGTTCTTTTTACCACAAACAAATATTGATTAGGTCTTTGAGCTAGATGTCTAATGTCTTAACTTCTTATCATTCCACAAAGTATATTGTGTGGAACTTCAATGAAATCAAGGAAAAAGTTACCTATTGTTGACTTTAGTAAGTAAATCAAGATGTAAATCCAAATGTTTCGAAACCTCTAAGGATAGAATCTCTAGGGCAAGCAATAACACTTGGATTTTTTCAATTTTATTTGCTTCCTAAAGGGTTTGAAATTTGATACTCATGTTGAATGTTTGTTTTCCCAACATTTGTTTACGAACAAGAAAAAAAAATTGTTTCCAAGAACATGCACAACCCTACATATGGCTATGAAAGACTATATTTGTTGAATCCCCACTTGGACCAGTCCATCTAAGCTTACTTTTAGCGAATGGTTAGATGCTTGACCACACAGGCTCCCCCTTACAGTGCACTCACTTCTCAAGTCAGCCAAGCATCAGTACCCATGAATCTCCCATGGCATACTTTCCATTTTTACTAAAAGCTATAAAAGTGTAGGGCGGCTTCAGAACAACCGTTCTTGCACCAACAAATAGATCAAGGATTTTGGCTTTTTTTAAACAAGGTTTTTAATGCAGGCATTCCATTCGTGGGGGACCATCCATGTGGCAAGAGACCATTGCTTCCCTTCTCGTCAGAATAATCCTCATGATATTGGACTTTGTTCCAATATCCACACTTATATTCCAGGTGGAAATCGCTTGGCTTTAGCGTGTTCCCGGTTGGGTTGTTCCCTTGGGTGATTACTTTTTCACACAAGGTAGGCCCTCTAAGATAAAGAAAAGCAAGAAAACATATTCATAATTCAATCAATATTTGTTGTGAACCAAAGAGAGAGAATGTACGCAATATGCTACACTCACACTCATGAGATTTGTTTAATTTTAAAGTCCAAATTGAAGTGTATGGGTAATTACTTATGCAACTTAATGTCACTAAAAGGACTTTTGATTCTCAATATCGTTGTAAGGTGCAAGAGAAGCACATACATCCTTTTAATGATATTACTTTGAGTAAGTAATTGAAAAACAAAGAAGCATTTGTTCATTTTAAATCCACAAAGCAATGATTTGATTCTTTTTAGTGCACCAAAACAAAATATGGAAATTGCCTTGTTCAATTGTTAATCCTCAAACCAAATCTAGTGAGTTTTTCCTAAAGTTATTTTTAAGTTCTTTGTAGCAAACATTGAAAAGTTCTTTTTAGAGCCGAAAATAAATTTAGTATATCCTAAGCACATGAAAGATAACAAATTTTTAAGAGAGATTATGAATTCTCTAAGAGTGTTAAGCAAACACTAAAGTATTCAAAAAAATTTGATGTAATGAGAGAATGATGTCATAATGCCTCTTTCAACCTCATTTTCCTCCTTCACTTTGCTGAGACCAACCTACAAAAAATCAGTTAGAACTGCAAAATAGAGCTAAGGAAAATAATTAATAAACCAGATGATCAAAATTTAAAAAGCACATGTTATAAAAAATTGAATCTTCACTTTGTACTTCACTCCAGCAGTGGAACCTGCACAGGCGGTGTAGTTTGATGAATCCAGTGGTGTTATATAGCATCGCTAATTCTATAAGCATCACTCTACAGCAAAACAAAGAGGGTGATTGTGTTGGAGTTTTGCCCAACGGTGTAGTTTGAAATTTGAGAATTCCAACACGTGAGAATTTAACCAGTGGTGGAGTTTAGAAATTTGAATTCTTGGTGGCAAAGACTGAGCACTATAGTTTGCAGTTTTTAGTGGTGTGGTATGGTGTTGTTGAAATAATAGCAGTGCGACTTCCTGTAGATACAAAATAGAGAAAAAGCATGACTTTTTTGTTAAAAAACATAATTTAAACTAGAGATTTACCCTCCTTCTAGCATCAAATGTATAACCCCAATCCTATCACCTGCAAAACATAAGAAACAAACACATAGTTAGATCATATGCAAGTGAGAATCAAGATTCCCCATGAAATCCATTAGCAATGCTCAAAATAAGAAATAAAATTGAAGAACACAATGAGATAGCAATGAAATCCTAATTAAGCAAACAAACTCTTGATCCCATGGGGGAATTGGTTCCAATTTGATGTGAAAATTGACCCTTTCCCAACTCCTATGATGCAATTTTGATAAGTGATGAAGGTTGATCCACTTTGTTGAAGATTCACTTGAGCTCCATGATGAAAAGTTTGCATAACCTAGCTAAGACTTTGATAAAATTGATGAGAATAGATATGCTTGAAGATGAAATTGAGTATAGTAAGTTTACTCAAATTGTGGATGATCAAATGAGGAGAGAAACCTCTTATTTATAGAAAGACAAGATGGAAAAATTCCCAAAATGAAGCAATGTGGGACTAACTTTCAACCAATGGCCAAATGCCACTTGTCAAGATGTGAATGGGCAAAGGATGTGCACATTTTGATGAATGAGCCCATAAATGCAATTAGGGGGAATTTGAAAAATAGTGAAATGACATGTAAGAGGGAAAAGGAATGTCTTAAATGCCACTTGGCTCAATGCATAAGGACATGAAAGAAGGAATAAATTTCTTGTTGGAAGGACAAATCCACTTGGATGGATTTCAAATTTGCAAGAATATTCTAGTAAAAAATGCCAAGCTGAGAGAAAATAGAGATTTAATAAATGAATTAAAAGTATTTTCATGTGCAAGTGGCAAAATCTAGAGGATGGGACATGAATTAGAATTAAAATAATCAAGGGCTAATTAATTTAATGGGGGATTAGATGATGTGACTAATTGATTTATATTTATGGGTTGATTTAAATCAAAAGATGAGAATAATGTGATTTAGAGACTAATTAAATAAATATTTTGATTTATTTAATTAAAGGGGATGATGCCAGATTAAATCAAACAAGGTTTAATTTATTTAATTTAATAGGGTGACTTTAGAGATTTAATCAAATAAAATGAATTATTTAATTAAATAGAGACATAGGGTTAATTAGATCAAATTGATTCATTTAATTAACAAGAGAGAATGACTTAATCAAATAAATGATTATTTATTTAATTAAGGGATGAAGAGTGATGAAAAGTTGAGAGGGTAATTTAGGATGAAGCGGTGTTAGTTAATCAGGATCAAGTGTGTAATGCCAATCAGTACATTTTATTTGTCTACAGGTCCCACCTTGCACTTGAAAGTGGGTGTCGGGAATTATGTTGCATTTAATGTTGTTTTTCAGGTTTACATTAAAAAATACACTTAATAGATTGATGAGCGCATATAGGGGTCAAATAAAGCATAAGGAAAGTGTAAATAGTGAAATTAAGGCTAGAAAATTAGGAAATCTTGTTACAAGACTTTACAACACTTCAAACTAGGACTTAATAAGTGATGAAAAGGTGATTTTTAGGTGATTTGTAATGAATAGAGTCTAAAAAAGTGTAGAAATATTTACAACACTTTACAACACCTTCACAAGATGCCATATTTTGAATGTTTAGGACCTAATGTGAATGTATACGTCACTTTACAACATTAAATCAAAGAAAAATGGACCAAGCATCATGAGAGAAAGGGCTAAAAGACCATGAAAAGGTCCAAGAGCCATTCTTCTATGGTATAAGTATGAACCAAAATGTCAATTGAAAAAATAGTGAAATAATAATTATTTTCAATTATAGACATATTAAATTGTTATGCAGTTCAAATAACATTTATTTTAATGAAAAGCCAATTTTATTGACATATATAAGGTGAAATTATTTTTCAACAAAATTGACCATCTTATCTTATAATCAGTTTCAAATAAGGTGTGAGCTCCATATGTAAACTGAACATGTTTTATTTGAAGCATCATTAAGGGAGGATGAGCAAACAATGACCCAAAATTTTTGTATTAAATGCTATATGATGATTAGATTCGAGAAGGCCAATAGATGTAATAATTTACCTTAGTTGGGTCCAATGGAGGGGTTCCTTTTCTATATTTTTTAAGATTTTCTCAAAGTAGATGGTGAACAATAGGAAAATGGGTGATTTATAACCTAGGTCATAGAACACCACTATTATCCGATTATCATTCAATAATGTCTTAGGAGCCCTAATTGGATTGACTATCAACCTCACAAGGTGAGTCAACTCACAATGATGAGTCCAGCTAGGAGGGGGTTCTCTTAGCTTTAAAGGGGTTCACCACCAAGTATAAACTTGGAAAAGAAAATTTTGGAAAACACATTGTGATATGCAAATGAATACTAAATGACCTAGAAAGATAAACAAAATGCAATAGAAACCTATGAAACTAGAAATATGCACCTGGTAAGTCTCGAGATGTTGTGATGAATCTAGAAATGTAAGGAGGTTGCCAAAAAGTGTTATGGAGGACTAAGACACCCAAGATGGCATATTAGTCCTGCTACTATTTTTTGGGGTAGGTGCAGAGACTTCAAATGTCAGAACCGGATCTGAAGGAATCTCTGAGAAATATTCTTAGGAGGACTATGATTCCTAAGGTGGTGTATTAGTCTCATTCTAAATTTTTGAAAACTCTGAATGTGATCCTAAGCTCCAAGTTCTGCACTTGCTTCCTTTCCAATTTCATGTTATGAAACTTTTGAATTTAGCCTCTAGGTGAGTTTCTATGAAGATGACAACTTTAGAGCGCAACTTTGCAAATTTTACAACTTTTCACTCCAAATGATCTTCAAGACTTCCACCTAGATCTACAATAACAAATATGCAAGATGGGGAAAAACTTCTTGTTTTTTAGTGAATGGGGGTTTTCCTTGGTCAAACCCCTTGTTGGTAGTTAAACCTTGAAATAAAATACAAATAATGAAGGAAATGGTGAATGAATAATATGCAATGCTACAACTCATAAACCCCTTATAAATTATACAAATGTGTGTGCAATGGCTACAATGGATATGGATCTTGAACCAAAAGAATACTATTGAAAGATACAGACTTGAATTGCTTGCTTGAATCAAAACCTTACATCAAAAATGTTAGCACAACAACACACATGATGCAAGAAGCTCTTTGATATGATGCTTGAATCTTGATAATGGCTCCAAATGCTTGAAAAATCTACTCTTGAATGCTCTTATGAACTCAATTTGATATTATGAATGCTCTCACAAAAGACTTGCATTGAAATGAATGAATGAACCTTGTATTTATACTTATCTATGTTTAATATCCCAAAATTAAATCACAACAAGCCAAAATATGAATTCATTAAATAAAGGAAGCTAAGTCTACCAAAATTTGAAATTAAATCTTGAAAATGACTCAAGGAGGACTAAGATGCCCTAGGTGGTGTCTTGGTCCCAAGCCATGAAACTTGGGGCAAAAACACCAAAAAGGGGCCCAATTGAGATACCTCAAAATCAGGGTCCTGAGACCTTTGGGGGGAAAATATGCCCTAGCTGTTGTTTTAGTCTCGACCCAAAAAATTAGGGACACACAAATGGAGTCATTAAATTATCATTTATGCATTGGAGAATTTCAGGATTAAGCAAAAAAAGATATAGCTCATAAGGCTTTTGGATGCAAAATAGGACCAATTAAGCCATAAAGAAGCATAAATAAAGCAAGGAGGGCCCAAACAAGTGTGAAAATGCAAGGGTATGCATTTTACTATACTACATTTAGCCCCCACTTTAGTGAGAGGATGAACTTCCTTCAAACTCACACTAAAGTAGCCAACCACACAATCAAGAAGGGTTCAAATGTACAAATGATAGTAAGATAGGATGACCATAATCAAGAGGGTGGCCAAGTCCCCAAGATCAAGATCCTATGGCAAACCAACATAGGCACAGAGGAACATGCTCGTGGATGATATATGAAGCCATAACTAGATCACAAGCATTAACCATCAAAGACAGGAAAATGAAAGGAAAAAGAAAAAGGAAAACTGCAATGGATCAAGCTTCAACTGGCTATCCAACATCGTGGACCGAGTCTATGTTGTTTGGTGAAAAAGGTTTACAAGTGGAACACACTATCAACCATGCAAACAATATGCACGCTCACAAGGGCTACTAAAGCTAGGTGTCCACTAGCGGAGCACCAAGGGACCATATCAAATCCATACCTCCATGACTTTAATAAGGTACAAAAATGCATGCTCACATGGGCTAGTTAAGCTAGGTGTTCATTAGGTGATCCCTAGGGGACCATATCAAAGACATATCTCCATGAATTTAATAAGGTACAAAATGCATGCTCACACAGGCTAGTGAAGCTAGGTGTTCACTAGGAAAGCCCTAGGGAACCATATCAAATCCATACCTCCATGAATTTAATAGTGTACAAAAATGCATGAGCATACGAGCTAGTGAAGCTAGGTGTTCACTAGGTGAGCCCTAAGGGACCATATCAAAGCCATACCTCTTTGACTTTAATAAGGTACAAAAATGAAATGCAACAAGAAAGAAGGATGGTCAAAGGGATTTTTCTTAGTTTGTGCAAGGTCTCATCTTAGGGAACATTGTGCTTAATGTTTCCAAGAGAGGACAAGTCAAATAAATATCACACTCTTAGAGGAAATCAAACCCAATGACACCACCAAGAAAGAAATGCATTGCAGGAAGAAATAAAATCGCACAATGAAACATGAAAACAAATGTAAATGAAATCATGCCAAAATAATGTCAATGCATACACCCACTTAAAATAAATTGCTAACACCACAATGTGAGAAATTAATTTAATAAAGTAGCCAAAAATGAAAAAGGAAAAGAGGGTTTCCCCAAAAATGCATAACTCGGTATGTCACATGCAAGCCAACTTAAGGCATGTCGTCCAGATCCTAAGCTTGCTCTTATATGTACATGAAATTTGGTCAACTAGACAAAAGAGGCAACAATAGTTGACATATGAGGACAAGGCTACCTAACCACTTCCCCCCACTTAGTGTAGGACAAGGGTGAGCTGAATAGGATGAAAATAAGTATTAGTAAGAGGAACTAGGTGCTTTAACACAAGGAATAGCACCACACTCATTGAGATGTTGAATCTCATTGTTTAAAGACTTACATTCATTAGTAGCATGACCATGACCTCTATGATATCTACAAAATGAACTCTTGTAGTAGAATTTATTTTGTGTTCTTAGAGGGAGGGAGATCATACGATCTTGGAGGAGTATCATCAAGATACTCACTTGGTCAAAAGTAGAGGATGTTGCTTTATTTTTCAACAAAGATACCTCTTGCTTATTATTAGTTGTCATACCTACACAAGACTCTTTAGAATGCGAGAATTTGTTCTCTCCTTTACATGTGGTGTAAAATGTAATGAATTCAAATCATTAGCATTTTGCATGATTGCATTTACATTAAACAAGGATTTCTTTGTTTGTTTCATTTCTTACAAAGGATAACTGTCAAGACCACTAGTGTCTATCAGTTCAGGATGCACCATTGTTAAAGTCAGCTTAGAAGGATGTTTTGTGATAGTGTTGATATTAAGTGAAGGCTTGTTTGTGTATTTTGAGGGAAAATAACTAGGACCACTAGTCTTTTCTTGCGTGTGAGGCTCTATGGGGGCACGAATACCTTGTTCTCTAGCACCACATCCTTTTCCATTGTATCCAAGTTGTTTCATAAGCTCATAACCTTTTCCATAAAGCTTCTTCATCTCTTTTGGATTTGATGGTTGCTAATGATTAAGTTGATAAAATTTTATTGTGTAATTTTTTGTATTTTATTCTAAATTGGTTGAGGTTGATGCTTTCGAAGGGTCTTCTAAATTTTTTGTGGACATTACTGCTTTTTCTATTTCACGCTTCTTTATTATGATCTTTGGTTGCCCATAAAATCTAGGTGTGAAATCCAAGGAACTCCAATCATCATCTAATAGCTTTGAGACCTCTTCAATATGTTTGTTGTTGTCTTTCTGTTGCACGGGTTCTACTTGTGTGGTTGGTGTCAATGTTTCTAAAGGATTCTCTTTATTTTTCTCAGGTTGTAACATAGTATAACACACATTATTCGTGTCCAATGTGTACACTTTTTTGTTGTAGATATATTTCATTTTACGATGAAGAGTGGAAGTAACCCCATTCATTGCATGAATCCACTGTCTTCCTAAAAGAATATTATATGAAATATCATGAGGAATAACATGGATTGGTGTTTCTAATGTGGCATTCCCAGTTGTAATAGGCAAAGTGATCACATTGAGCATTTTTTTTCCTACATTGTCAAATCCCTTAATGGATAAAGAATCAGGTTGAATTTTTTATTTATCCACACCAAGCATATCCAAAAGGGTCACACTACACAAATTAAGCATTGAGCCATTTTCAACAAGGGTTTGATTTATCCCTATCCTTTTATATTGAGCTATTATCATGAAAGCATCACATTGTTTTTGCACTTTCAAATGAGGGAGTTCACTTTGGTGGAAAAAATGTCAACATTTATCCCTTGAATCATGGCTACTATGTCATTTTGGTTTGCACTAGAGGGAACCACGACTTGTTGTAAGGCTGTTTGAAGCATGGTGTGATAATTAGGTGAATTATGAATTAAGTCCCATAGCGATATCTTTGCAGGAGTATTCTTAAGTTGTTCAACAAGATCATATTCCTTTCCACTTTGTGAAGGCAAACGAGGAGGACTAGGCAATATAGGATTAGTGTAACAACCCTCTTCTAAATACTCAAGTAATCTCAATAATTTACTAGAAGGTAAATCAACTTAGTAAACAAGAGAGAGAATTTTATTTTTTATTCGCATAAGCACAAGAATAAAGTATAACTTTTCCAGATAAAATTCAAACTTGAATTCACATGTAATCATAACTAGAATCAAGATAATTCCTTACAATATTCATTTATATCACATAAGATACACTTAACATAAAGAATAGTTTTACCTCATAGGTTTTGACTATCATAAGCTAGAACAAGGAGTTCACTGCATCTGGAATGTTGATCTCTATCTTCACAAGCCTCGAAGAGTCTACTGCTACAGAGGGGGAGCATCATCTGAGTGCTTTTCCTCCAACCACGGACTCAAGTGGTACCCCGCACACTTCCTAACTGGAAGTGACCTGGCCCTTCTCGAAGAGTGTAGATATAAGGAACTATCAAGTTTCTCCATCTCAGTCCTAGGGATGTGTCCTACAAAACTCAATCGACCATACAACTCTAGATCCCTTCTAGCTAAGTATGATCCTTCTGATTGGTCATGCCATCTAGACACTCACCTCTGACTCATCTTGAAACTATCTCATCCTATAGTTTATTTACTTTATTTAGTACTCTAGTCACAAACTAGTCTATATAGAAAATCCATTCTAGCCAATCTGACTTAGATCTAATCCTTAATCTAGGATATTCATTCAATATAAAAATTTAGGTATTTCAAACCTTTTAAAAGTCCCTTATTGCATCCTTGCAATATCTAGGGTTTATGACGTCCTGTCATTTACTCTCAAGATTCAATACCCAACATCTTTGATGCGTTAAATCAAGTTTCGACATTATCGTAGAATCTCTTAAGGTATTATAAAGACTTCCTATCTTGTTATATGGTTTCTCGACCTTTCATTTTCAATCAATATACATGTATATATACAATGTCATATCCGACATAAGTGTTACCTATTTCCTTGTTCTCCAAAGATAATAGCATTAGTGAAGCAAAACATAAGAGCAATTACTTCTAGTCTTACCCAGATGACTTAGCATTTCTCAAATTCACATTTCATAAAACATGAAAAAGCATGATATCCAATTAATCTCCTCATTGATATATATATATATATATATATATATATATATATATATATATATATATTAATGAGTGTCGTTACTTCTCATAGTTAGTACTTTGACTAATTTCAATCCTTCAACCTTAATAGGTTAGATTCGTAAGAGATAATAAATTGCTTCCAACTTCCTTGTCTACTCAAGTTTATTCACATTCAAATAAGGATAGGGTATAAACTCATATGATTATCATCCTTTATATAAGTATGTCACATATACCTATAACAACCATCTCAAGTACAAAAGACATGTAGGTTGAGTTTTGGTCTCCCAACATCCCCTTCTCGAAGTTGGTTACGACATTGATACCAAGTATTGGAATAACAAAATTCCTTTGTACACATAGTTCTAAAATAAGTTCAATAAAGGCTACAAGATCAACATCATTACATTGTCAAGATCTCTTTCTCTTGAGAACCATAACATAAGCAACCAATGCTATCAAAGGCTATAGGGTTCACATTCGTGGGTCTCTTATTTCCTTAACATGTAATACAAATATTGACAAGAGGAATTCTATTTCCTACAAAGAAATATTTTCTATGTTACAATCTCCTTACTTCAATATCATGATGATATTATCTCACCAAAAAGTCCCTTGAGAGGACTAGCAAGATTTCATCTATGGAGCTATCCTGGTCTTTGACATCGACCAAAGGATCTATTTCCACTTTCCTTAGTTTCCCATTACTATCTTAAATCCAAATTCATTAATAAGTGACAATACAACATAGGTATAGTGCGCTCTAGTTTTCTCCAAACCACTTAGGTGCTATGCAAACCCTCATTACTCTAGGAATATGAATACACTATAAAATAACCATTCTTTGACTAACGTCAATTGAATAATTCTAAAAGTTCTATTCACAAATCAATACTTACAATCCTATTGATATTCCAATGTTCACTATCTTTCATCTTAAATGAATTATGAACTCATACCACTGGGGTTTCCTCAATACCTCGAATATTCTAAAACATAGTTGTTAAAATCCTTGAGTGTCATGATATCTCCGACCTTGGATATTCCAAAAGAGGTCAATATCTCTCTATTGCTCTAGATGAGGATTTCTAGCACAAGCTGGATAACGTTTTCAAACCTTATTCTCATGTTTGGAAAACATAACTATTTTAATATCCCTGCTATTGCATAGACACTCCACTGAGATATTAATCTCTGTTTACTGTTAATCACGCTAGATATAATTTGATCGACTGCCTAATGAATTTAAATAGTAATGACAACAAACTTTGAGCTCAATCTATATACAAAAGAACTATCAACTTTTCATTTATTTCACGACTTATGCTAGTCTTTGAGACATCATTACCCACAGGAATTCTATTTCCAAAGCGAAGCTTATGCAACCAGAAGTTATGATGAAACATACAAGGTAAGATGGTCTGACTCATACCTGAGTGATTCTACCAGTTATACCAAAATGTTATACCTTGCTGCCCTCTAGTGTTACAACCTCCCTGTGATACGACACAACGAAAAGTGTCTTCCCCACTGAGCTCGGGCTTCCTCCCTATCTAGCATCCATCCTTCTTGCACTTAAAAAAATGGGAGCCCCTCGAAAATGTGCTATCCTCGTCTTTTTAACTTCGACCAAAGGCACAGCACACAGTGCCAGGAGAATTCCCCTACGCCCCCCCCCCAAAAGAGGCCGAGAATATCTGAGGTCCCTCCTCAAAGCAAGGTCGTCCCACTTCAAAACGGTTGCCATCTCTACCCCCACGTCGGCTCATAAGAAAATCCGTTGTAAAAGTTGGTTACTCGATGGTAGTAACTGCCTGCACCTCGAATTATCCCCTCGAAAATCCATAGTTACCGCGTTAATACCCAGGCAAGAAACAGTTAAATGAAATTTAGTTATCTCCTTATCTTACGTGGAGAAGGCCCAGATTATGAACGTGGAACTTTGAATCACCAATACGTTAGAGCCCGTGCCACTTTGTGGTAAGAAATATGTGGCCAAATGGCTTAAGGTTGGCACAAGAACATTTAAGAGTTGGGCTTTAAATTACATCTTACATTGGGTTGAGCATTTTTCCTTCCCACGGCTTAACAACCAAACAATAACATACGAATGTAGTTTAATTAAACAGCATGGTATTAGGAATATCAATGTCGTATAGAGGTGCCAATAATATAAGTTGGCGGTTATTAATTCATGCTTATAATAGTTCACCAAAGATACTTAAACAAGCTCTATGTTTGAAACTTAGCCACCGTGAATGACTTAGCCCGAGTTTACTATCCTTAAAAAAAAAACATTTAAATCGTGAGCCACATTTCCATCCCATAGCTATGTAAGTTGGCTCTGGTTATCAATAGAAAATAGAGATAATAGCAATCAAACATTATTGGGAATTATAGCAATGAATACAACGTTGGGTCCATACGTCGTTGAGGAATGTCTTAGCCATTTTCATTATCACACCAAGATGTGTATAAAATGATGGGAAAATAGACATGGTATGCATAGCTGACTTTCCTCACAAATAGCATATTCATATGTATTAATACCTAAAAGGTTGAGTCATTCTTCCCTTCGTGTATAGAAGAAAAACACGTCAATTTCGATTAGACTAAATCTGGAATTCGACATCAAAACTACTAACAAGAAACATATTATCCAATAAACCCATTACGCAATTGAGGTCACAACGTATACTCGTTTACAACATAAGAAGTGACATGTTCGACAGAGGATTCTCTTAGTTGCAACAACTAATGTTCAACCTTGGCGTTGCCACTATCCCCAAATGACTAGGTTGACGTTAACAACTTAAAATGGACTTTGAACGACATTGACAACATGTCGAGTTGAGAATTTACTCTTATACCAAAAGGGTTGAGTATCACTTACCCGACTCAATTATGCTCACCAATTAGCACCAACACTAGACCTAAGGTGGAGACAACCTACTCATTTCCTTGTATCTATGCCCTTCTCCCTGATGATGCTCTCCCTCCCTTTCTTGGAGGGGTGGAAACCTGTTCCTTGAATACAACTGTCCATCACCAACTAAAGATTAGTGCATCAATAATCATTTCATAATCCTCAAGAAATCATCACCTCTTGACAATTTTTAAACACATGTCAATTTAGTCAAATAAACATAACTCATGAAAACATTTATTTTTCTAGACATTATTACTAAACATCAAATCATTGAATCATGCATAATAATCTACTAATTACTTCAAAAGTAAAAAGTAAAACATAGTTAAAGTTAGGGATGTAACAATTAGGCAATCGGAGGGATGTTGAAGGTTTTTTTCTTGGTTTTATATTGTTCCTAGTGTTTTATGTATGAGAAATGGTATTGTAACTCAGTTGCTGTAAAAAAATGTTCTTAGGTGGTTTGAGGATAAGGATAAGTTTGTTTTGAACTTGTGGTTTTTGAGAGGGTGGATAAAGGATAAGTTTAGGCTTGGGAGAGTACTCCAAGGGGTATCTAATGTGCATAACCTCAAAATTATTATCATTCTTTTCATAATCTCTTAGTGAAGAGGATTCAAATGTTACTTCATCATATTCATGTAAGGAATTACTATTTTCAATGTCCTCATCATCTTCCACCATTATATCTTCACTAGTAGGAGAGTTTTTAGGAGAACTACAAACCAAATGTTCTTGACATTCAAGGGTTGGTTCTTCTAAAATGACTTCATCATATGGAAGGGAGTTATGAATGGTTGAATTTTCTTGTTTATCAATAGTGGGGATATTAGGAGAAGGCTCTATTTTATTTCCCTTTTTCTCTAAGGTCTCATTCTCTTGTGCCATACCATCTAACCTAGTAGGAGAGCTTTTAATATGTTCATCCATGGTTAGATTTTGTAAAGTAGCTTCATCACAAGTAGGGGAGGCATCAAGAGAATGACAACTATGATTTCCATGCTTACTAAATAGATCTTCCCAAATGGTAGGAGCATTAGGGAAGGGAGGGGCAAGATTCTCATGACACTTGATAGGTGCATCTTCTAATACCAACCTATCCTCTTTGTATTAAGGGGGGATATTAGGAGAAGGAAAATTTTGGTTATCTATGATATCATCTTCTTTCACTAAAACATTTTCACAAGCAAGGGATGAATGGAGACTAGTAAAGGTGATGTTTAGAAATATTTCTATTATCTCATCTACTTGTTTTCTAATATCTTCTAAAGGAGGAGGAGGATAGGGACAAAAAATATTTTCAATGCTTGTATCTTCTTTCACCAAGATACCTTCATCAATAAGTGGAGAGGTATCAAGAGAAGAAAAAGTATGATTGTTATGATTGTCTACATTATCATCCTCACCAATGGGAAATGTAATATTAAGGATTGCATCAATGGTTTGATGATTAACATGTTTCTTAATGACCTCATTTCTGTAATATAAATTGAGTGCATAAGAGGGGATGTTGTACTTATGCAATCCATCTTTAACCATATCAAAGCCACATCTCTTAAAAGAAAACATGTTATCATGGAAAATTAAAGAAAGTGCAAAGCAGTGACCAAAAGTGAAATGAAAATTTCAGATTGGAAACATGGTAATTTTCTAATTACACTATGCAACAACCTGAAAGATGAAATGTTGTAAATGAAAATTTGGAATTGAGCAATGCATGAAATGAAGCACTTTAAGCTAGATTTAGTAAAATGCATGAAATGGAAAGCCAATCCATTGAAATAGATAACCAATGCCAGCAAATAGAAGAACAAAAATGTTGATTCAAATCCTAAAAACTGTAATTTGAAATTCCATAGGGACTAAGACACCAGGGAGGAAATCTTAGTCCTCCTGATGAAATTTGAAGGTTTCAAAATCTAAAATAGATAGAAAATCACTCAGAAAGGGTTCTGTAACAAAAAACCAGAGATGGACTAAGATGCCACCAAGGGCATCTTAGTCCCAATAAGGGTTTTCTCTAGAAAATAAGGTAATTCTAGGTTGATAACAGTGTTCCTAGATTTCCTACCTAAGGACCTAATGTTTGCAACGAAAAATTTATGCAAATGAAGGCTAGAAAAGATAACTAGTAACAAATAATTGGATGCAAAAGTGAATACAATTTTTTTTCAATTTTGAATGCAATAAGAATGTTCCTAAATGCAATTAGGATGATGAACAATGCACTTTTCAGTATTTAAATGAGATAAAATGATGCAAGAAAGAAAAAATACAACCTATATGCACTTTTACCAATGCAAATATGAGAAACCTTGGATGCACTTTCTCTAAATATGAGAAACCCTAGATGCACTTTCACTAATGCAAGATGGAATGCAGGAATTAATGCAATATAGATCTAGTGCCTTTATGGGCTCCAAATTATATGAATGCTCAAAAAGGTTGGATTCACCAAAATGAACAATAGGAAAATGGGTGCTTTATAACCTAGGTCATAGAACACCACTATTCTCTTATTATCATTCAATAATGTCCTAGGAGCCCTAATTGGATTGACTATCAACCTCACAAGGTGAGTCAATTCACAATGAGGAGGACCTAGGAGGGGGTTCTCTTAGCTTTAAAGGTGTTCACCACCAATTATAAACTTGAAAACACAATGTGATATGCAAATGAATACTAAATGACCTAGAAAGATAAACAAAATGCAATAGAAAACTATGTAACTGGAAATGTGCACCTGGGAAGTCTAGAGATGTTGTGAGGATTCTTGAAATGTAAAGAGGCTACCAAAAAGTGCTATGGAGGACTAAGATGCCCAGGATGGTGTATTAGTCCTGTTGTTGATTTTTAAGGTAGGTGCAAAGTCTTCGGATGTCGAAACTGAATCTGGAGGAATCTCTGAAAAATATGCTTAGGAGGAATAAGACACCCAAGGTGGTGTATTAGTCCCATTCTGAATTTCTAAAAACTTTGAATGTGATCTTGAGCTCCAAGGTCTACACTTGCTTCCTTTCCGATCTCGGGTTTTGAAACTTTTCAATACAACCTGTAGGTGAGTTTCCCTTAAGATGAAATATTTGTAATGCAACTTTGCAACTTTAACAACTTTTCACTCCAAATAATCTTCAAGACTTCCACCTAGATCTGCATTCACAAATATGCAAGATGGGGAAAAACTTGTTTTTTGTTACTAAATGGGGGTTTGTCTTGGTAAAGACAAACCCCTTATTGGTAATTAAACCTTGAAATGAAATAGAAATAATGAAGGAAATGGTGAATGAACAACATGCAATGCTATAACTCACCAAACCTTTATAAAGTCTTTAAATTTGTGTGCAAAGGCTACAATGGATATGGATCTTGAACCAAAAGAATGCTCTTGAAAGATATGGACTTGAGTTGCTTACTTGAATCAAAACCCTACATCACAAATGTTAGCACACCAACACACATGATGCAATAAGCTCTTTGATATGATGCTTGAATCTTGATAATAGCTCGAAATACTTGACAAATTTGCTCTTGAATGCTCTTGTGAACTCAATTTGATATTATGAATTCTCTCACAAAATACTTGCATTAAAATGAATGAATGAACCTTGTATTTATACTTGTCTATGCTTAATATCCCGAAATTACATCATACCAAGATGAAATATGAATTCATTAAATAAAGGAGGCTAAATCCCACTAGAATTTGAAATTAAATCTCAAAAATTACTCAACGAGAACTAAGATGCCCTAGGTGGCATCTTAGTCCCAAGCCATGAAACTTGGGGCATAGACACCAGAAAGGGGCCCAATTAAGATACCTCAAAATCAGGGTCCCAAGACCTTTGGGGGAGAAAGATGCCCTAGGTGGCATTTTAGTCTCGACCCAAAAATTAGGGACACACAGATGGAGTCATTAAATTATCATTTATGCATTGGAGAATGACAAGATTAACTAGAAAAATATATAATTCATAGGGATTTTGGACGCAAAATATGACCAATTAACCCATAAAGAAGCATAAATAAAGCCAGGCAAGCCCAAAAAAGTGTGAAAATGCAAGGGTATGCATTTTATTACACTATAGATGGTTCATGAATTTTGTAGTGAAGTTTGAGATTAAAAGAATAAGTTTTAAAATTTATTTAATATATATATAGTTAGTCTAAGTTTTTAATTTATTAAAAAGTTACAAAATGTGGACACGAAAAATGTATCCCTTTTTGCTTGCTTGATTTGGGAATAATTGATGATAAATTGGACTTAATAAGGCCTTGATTTGGTGTTGTGAGGTGTTTTTCTCATACACACTATGTCTTGGACCCTTTCAAATGCATTTAACAATGTATTGTAAACGTGTTGTAAAGTGTTGTAAAAGACTTCCATGATTTTCTAGACTTAATAAACTCATTTTTCCTTAATTCAACATTATAAATATATTTAATTACATTATTACACCAATCTAGAAGGCTTGTAAACTAAACTTAACTCTAATCTAATGATGTAATGTATCTTACACATTCACATTGGATGTTGTGCCTTTCTAGGTTAAGTTGACCTTGTTTTAGTGTTGTAAAATGTATTAATCAAAATTTCACATTGAATTTTGTGTCCCAAGCCCTAATTGATCATTACATCACCATTAATAGGCCCCTATTACCCCATATTGTGCATCCCGAGGCAATTTTTGATGAAATAGTCAACAGAGTCATCATATAAACCTAATTTTCTTATCTCCCAACAACCCAACTAGAAAATGGGCCCCTCTAGGACTAGTTCACCATCTATGGTGAATCAGTCCCTACTAGGTGGGATTGATTCACCCAAGGTGGCGAATTAGTCCCATTTGGGCCATTTTTGAGTTTTGAGCGAGAAAAAGTTGGATTTTAAGTTTTATTTTTTTCCATGTCGACCTTGGAGATCTAATTAACGAGAAAATAAGGTGAATTTCTTATAAATATAAGTCTCTAAACCATAATTTACATCTCTTAAATCATTTTACAATTCATTCATCATCCATCTTCTCTTTCAAGTCAAGCAACTTAGGGTTTCATCATTACAAGTCATCAAGATAGCTTCCTAAGAAATTCAAGGGAAAATTCTTCATGTTTTATTGCAAACATTCAAGATCAATCATCATGGCAAGGTATCAATTCCATTATTGAATGCTTCATTACATTCTTTCTTCGTTTTGGTTTAATTACCTAAAAATGGGTTTGACCAAGGCAAACCCCCATGCCCCAACATTCACCATTTCTCTCTCTCTTGCCTTGTGTGTTTGCAAATTTAGGCATCTTGAAGACTTGGAAATCATTAAAGATCAAGTTGCAAAGTTTTTGAAGACACCTCCTTATTGACCAAGTCAAAATATCAACTAAAAGTTACTTTCAATGTCAAAAATCATACTTTCAGAGACAGACACCTGTCAAGAACCGAAGAGCAGACCGAGGGCTTCAGTTTCCACCTTTGAATTCTTAGAAATTCAAAAGTGGACTGATTCTTCATGGATGGTGAATGAGTCCCACTACTAGGCTTGAAACATGTTTTTTGTAGTTTTGGATACCCTTTTTTTTTAAATGGGCTCCGAAATAATTTCCTAGATCTAAGACTAATTCTCCTAGAATGGTGAATGAGACCTAGTAGGCCAAATTTTCAATATCAGCAGCATTCCAAATGTCATTTCTAGTCTCCATCAAGTTTACAGGTGCCATCCAATTCTATTGTAGTTTACTTTCATTTCTAGGTGTTTTTGCATTACACAATGATTTTTCAAACAAGTTACATTTTGCATTCGTAACTCATTTACTTTTTCACTGTATTACATTTAGATCATTTCATTGGCATACTCCATTCATATTTCATCTACTCTTGCATTAGTTTTGAATGTGACAATTGCCCATTTTGGCCCTTCTTTCTCCTTTTAGGTGAAAATTTCTAAAACTGCTAGCAAGGATTAGGTTGTCAAAATCTTTGTCTCCAGAAAATATCTTAAACTGCCCATCTTAAATACACTTAAAATATTTACAATCCAAATCTATGATCAAATATATCAAACCTTTGAATACAATCTTAATAAAGCTTTCGCTCTGGAGATGTTTATAGAGACAAACCTCTCGACAAATATCTTACTTTTACCTCTCAAATTGACTAAGTTTTACACAGTTCAGATAACAATGTATATAGTATAAAAACCATATATGCCCATAACAAAGAGCTGGAAATTATTGTATTAACGAAACAGTCATGGAAGTGATGATGCAGAAGTGATGCCCCCATCCGTTTCAAGTTGGCGATGGCCTGTTTCACTGCAGACTTGACAGTCCACAATAGATTGGGGTAAGCTGGCCATATACAATAGCCGAACATAACCCCAAAGTAATACAGGCAAGAAATGCGTAACTGTATCTCATTGTTGCAAAGACATTTTTCACGGGAGAAAAATCTAATCAAGCAAATCTATGTATCGTGGAATAAGGAATGACGGGCTCTTATGATTGAACTTAACAAAGTTTCACAGGCAACACGTAAGCTTTCATTACTATTTCAATTTTCCACGACCTAATACGCGGAACTCATTTCTTAACATATAATTAAAATTGTTGTAGCCCGACTTTGCGTTACGTAAATGTGTCAAATAGCAAAGTCAATAAAGTAGAGAGACAATAAAGTTCTTATGCGACTCTGTCGCAACGAGGATTGTATTAGTTTCCATATTAAACTAATTTTTTAATGAGCTGAAGACTAAAAACGTAGATACATAGAAATGATAGCGACATCGAACTACTGCGACGTCAGGGTCAAACACGCAAAAAATTGTAACAAATAAATGCAAGGAGATGTCAAATTGATTTGGATATATTGGAAAGTAGCAAACACTTAACGTAAGCCAGCTTTCAATCCAGAAACTTGAAAAACTCAACTCTAGCTTTGGTAGCGTTTTGTGGGACGGTGGTATTAATTACTTTCCAGAAGAAATGCCATGATTCCAACTCGTGAAGTTGAAATTAGTTTGAGCAATTAAACAGCATTCTCCCTTAAGACGTCGTTGACAGTTTCAATTGTTTGCTTTATATAAAAGCTGGACAGGACTCTTAGGCACACAATAATGAGGTATGATACGAACCCGTGATCTCTGTTGAAATATATTATGGATTTATGTGTTATTAAATACAAAGCTATTTCACTTTTAGTTGGTTTTGTGCCCATTAATATGTTGAATTGATTACCAAAGTTAAAAAAACACTTATAGCCTAAAGTTTCTATACTAAGTTTATAATATAAATTAGATATTAGATGTATTTAATAATTTTTTATTATATATATAAATATTGAGTGTTAATATCTATTTAAATTTATTATAAATATACAAATAGATTAGTAAATAGATGAAAAAGATATAAAATTATTTTACTCACATAAGAATTATTTTATTTATATTTTAGAGCTATTTTATTACTACATTTCATAATTGTCAAGAGGCTAGTACTAGTGTCATATGGGTATTGATATTGGTACATCATTTGAAAAATATGAATACTTGAAGATGTCTATATATAAATATGTATTTTCCAAAATATATATAGTTTGATAAAATAAAAAATAAAAAATAAAAATATGAAATATATAACTACAAATAATAAATATTTAAATATTGAAAGTTTAAACAACTTTGCACAATTCTAAACATTTAAAATTTATGGAAATTAGAATATTTTTTACATTAATCACAATTTTTTGAGCCTAATATCAAGTAACTTGATAAGTTCACATGATTTTAATTCCATGAAAATCCATATATAAGAATTGTAAATCTTGGTCACTAGTCATTGCTTGCAAGTAGTTAATTTCATTGTATAGTTTCCTAAAAATTATATTGCGCGTTTTAAATTTCTCATGATAGCTTTGAAATCCAAAACAATCATGACACTTTTGAGGGGTTTTTTTAATTTTTTTAATTTTTTAGAGTCCTTTTTATGAGATATGCCTACAAGGTAGGGTTTTCCAAATGCAAGATACTTGGAGATAGGATAGGATATTTTTAGCAATTGGGGATGTCTTCATACTTGTTTTTCATTTAAAAAACACATCCCGGTTTTTGAGATGTGTCCTAAGGACTTATAAAAAGTGTCCACTTTTTACCCCCTTTTCACCACCATTTATATGTACTTATTGGTTCATCAACTTAAATAATCAAATTTAAGGAGATGATGAAACAAGATCATTCCTTTCCTTTTTACTTCATCCCTATCTTATGTATTTTTAACACATTTATTAAATTTGGATTACATTATGGTTTGGTTATGATTTAAATTAAGATTCTAGGCTTGTGCCCTACTTGTAAATTATTGAATTACTATGATTGGAAGTCTTTATTTTTGCATGAAAATGATTGATGAGGTCTTGATTTAAATATATTTACATCAACTTGATCTCTTCTACTAGTTAGTGTTAAGAGTAAGGTGTCATCAACCTTATAAATTATATGTATTTAATTCCTCCTAATATTGTTTGTAAATCATTCATAAGGGATGAGGGATTCACCATCAATTTTTTTATTTTTTTTTACCATAATGGTTATACTAGTATAGTAATTAATTTTTAATGGGAATAGATAACTAATTTTTATTGGTAGTAGTTTACTATTCTCCAAAAGAGAATCTTGGAGGTTATGGTGGTTTAGGGGTCCCAAATTCCCATGATTTTTTTATGAGGTTATTTTTCACCTTTTGTGGATACTATTAAAATTAAAGCATCATGTGATTATTAACAATAACCACTATGTTGACTACAAACTAACTACGTGCCAAAGTTTTATAGGTGAATAAAATGGTTGCAACCTACATTGTCCTATGTCTTAAATATTTGGTTTACTCAAGGAGAGGCATTGGAAATTGATAACAAACTTGGATGCCCAATGTAGGGTATAATTTTTTTATATAAGTAGTGCTTAAGATAATAGTAACACAAGATAATTGGTTAGTAATAAATTAATGTTTATAGAAGTATTGAAGGATTGAAGACTAAAGAGGAGAAAGGAGGGATTATATGTAGTATCTATTTTGAAGATAATAGAGACTTGGGCCTCTCTTCTTGGTGGAGTATTTTTTAATCCACAAAATCCTTGTGTTATGTATTTTATCTTTTGTTCCATATTTTTTTAGTATTGTTGATTTAATTTC
>VDFB02271358.1:618630862-618655448 GCA_007258455.2 Sequoia sempervirens | reverse complement strand
TATTTCTAGTTTCATAGTTTTCTATTGCATTTTGTTTATCTTTCTAGGTCATTTAGTATTCATTTGCATATCACAATGTGTTTTCCAAAATTTTATTTTCCAAGTTTATACTTGGTGGTGAACCCCTTTAAAGCTAAGAGAACCCCCTCCTAGGTCCTCATCATTGTGAATTGACTCACCTTGTGAGGTTGATAGTCAATCCAATTAGGGCTCCTAGGACATTATTGAATGATAATAGGATAATAGTGGTGTTCTATGACCTAGGTTATAAATGACCCATTTTCCTATTGTTCACCATCTACTTTGAGAAACTCTTAAAAAATATAAACAAGGAACCCGTCCATTGGACCCAACTAAGGTAAATTATTACATCTATTTTCCTTCTTGAATCTAATCATCATATAGCATTTAATACAAAAAAATTTGGCCATTGTTTGCTCATCCTCCCCGAATGATGCTTCAAATAAAAAATGTTCAGTTTACATATGGAGCTCACACCTTATTTCAAACTGATTATAAGATAAGATGGTCAATTTTGTCAAAAAATAATTTCACCTTATATATGTCAATAAAATTGGTTTTTCATTAAAATAAATGTTATTTGAACTGCATAACAATTTAATATGTCTATAATTGAAAATAATTATTATTTCACTATTTTTTCAATTGACATTTTGGTTCATACTTGTACCATAGAAGTATGGCTCTTGGACCTTTTCATGGTCTTTTAGCCCTTTCTCTCATGATGCTTGGTCCATTTTTCTTTGATTTAATATTGTAAAGTGACGTATACATTCACATTAGGTCCTAAACATTCAAATTATGGCATCTTGTGAAGGTGTTGTAAAGTGTTGTAAACATTTCTACACTTTTTTAGACTCTATTCATTACAAATCACCTAAAATTCACCTTTTCATCACTTATTAAGTCCTAGTTTGAAGTGTTGTAAAGTCTTGTAACAAGATTTCCTAATTTTCTAGGCTTATTTTCACTATTTATACTTTCCTTATGCTTTATTTGACCCCTATATGCACTCATCAGTATTAATTAAGTGTATTTTTTAATTTTGACCTGAAAAAAACATTAAATGCAAGATAATTCCCGACACCCACTTTCAAGTGCAAGGTGGGACCTGTAGACAAATAAAATGTACTGATTGGCATTACACACTTGATCCTGATTAACTAACACCGCTTCATCCTAAATCACCCTCTCAACTTTTCATCACTCTTCATCCCTTAATTAAATAAATAATCATTTATCTGATTAAGTCATTCTCTCTTGTTAATTAAATGAATCAATCTGATCTAATTAACCCTATGTCTCTATTTAATTAAATAATTCATTTTATTTGATTAAATATCTAAAGTCACCCTATTAGATTAAATAAATTAAACCTTGTTTGATTTAATCTGGCATCATCCCCTTTAATTAAATAAATCAAAATATTTATTTAATTAGTATCTAAATCACATTATTCTCATCTTTTGATTTAAATCAACCCATAAATATAAATCAATTAGTCACATCATCTAATCCCCCATTAAATTAATTAACCCTTGATTATTTTAATTCTAATTCATGTCCCATCCTCTAGCTTTTGCCACTTGCACATGAAAATACTTTTAATTCATTTATTAAATCTCTATTGTCTCTCAACTTGGCATTTGTTACTGAAATTTTCTTCCAAATTTGAAATCCATCCAAGTGGATTTGTCCTTCCAACAAGAAATTTATTCCTTCTTTCATGTCCTTATGCATTGAGCCATGTGGCATTTAAGACATTCATTTTCCCTCTTACATGTCATTTCACTATTTTTCAAATTCCCCCTAATTGCATTTATGGGATCATTCATCAAAATGTGCACATCCTTTGCCCATTCACATCTTGACAAGTGGCATTTGGCCATTGGTTGAAAGTTAGTCACACATTGCTTCATTTTGGGAATTTTTCCATCTTGTCTTTCTAAAAATAATTGGTTTCTCTCCTCATTTGATCATCCACAATTTGAATAAACTTACTATACTCAATTTCATCTTCAAGCATATCTATTCTCATCAATTTTATCAAAGTCTTCGCTAGGTTATGCAAAATTTTCATCATGGAGCTCAAGTGAATCTTCAAAAAAGTGGATCAACCTTCATCAATTATCAAAATTGCATCATAGCAGTTGGGAAAGGGTCAATTTTCACATCAAATTGGCACCAATTCCCCCATGGGATCAAGAGTTTGTTTGCTTAATTAGGATTTCATTGCTATCTCATTGTGTTCTTCAATTTTATTTCTTATTTTGAGCATTGCTAATGGATTTCATGAGGAATCTTGATTCTCACTTGCATATGATCTAACTATGTGTTTGTTTCTTATGTTTTGCAGGTGCTAGGATTGGGGTTATACATTTGACGCTAGAAGGAGGGTGAATCTCTAGTTTAAATTACGTTTTTTAACAAAAAAATTGTGCTTTTTCTCTATTTTTTTGTATCTATAGGAAGTTGCACTGCTATTAGTTCAATGACACCATACCACACCACTAAAAACTGCAAAATAAAGTGCTCGGTCTTTGCCACCGAGAATTCAAATTTCTAAACTCCACCACTGGTTCAATTCTCACGTGTTGGAATTCTCAAATTTCAAACTACACTGCTGGGCAAAACTCCAACACAATCACCCTCTTTGTTTTGCTGTAGAGTGACGCTTATAGAATTAGCGATGCTATATAACACCACTGGATTCATCAAACTATACTGCCTGTGTAGGTTCCACCGTTGGAGTGAAGTACAAAGTGAAGATTGAATTTTTTTTAACATGTGCTTTTTAAATTTTGATCATCTGGTTTATTAATTATTTTCCTTACCTCTGTTTTGCAGTTCTAACTGATTTTTTGTAGGTTGGTCTCAACAAAGTGAAGGAGAAAAATGAGGTTGAAATAGGCATTATGACATCATTCTCTCATTAAATCAAGTTTTTTTGAACACTTTAGTGTTTGTTTAACACTCTTAGAGAATTCATAATCTCTCTTAAAAATTTGTTATCTTTCATGTCCTTAGGATATACTAAATTTATTTTTGCCTGTAAAAAGAACATTTCAATTTTTGCTACAAAGAACTTAAAAAAAACTTTAGGAAAAACTCACTAGATTTGGTTTGAGGATTAACAATTGAACAAGGCAATTTCCATATTTTGTTTTGGTGCACTAAAAAGAATCAAATCATTGCTTTGTGGATTTAAAATGAACAAGTGCTTCTTTGTTTTTTAATTACTTACTCAAAGTAATATCATTAAAAGGACGTATGTGCTTCTCTTGCACCTTACAACGATATTGAGAATCAAAAGGCCTTTTAGTGAAATTAAGTTGCATAAGTAATTACCCATACACTTCAATTTGGACTTTAAAATTAAACAAATCTCATGAGTGTGAGTGTAGCATATTGCATACATTCTCTCTCTTTGGTTCACAACAAAGATTGATTGAATTATGAATATGCTTTCTTTCTTTTGTTTATCTTAGAGGGTTTTCCTTGTGGGAAAAAGTAATCACCCAAGGGAACAACCCAACCGGGAACACGCTAAAGCCAAGCGATTTCCACCTGGGATATAAGTGTGGATATTGGAACAAAAGCTAATATCATGAGGATTATTCTGACGAGAAGGGAAGCAATGGTATCTTGCCACATGGATGGTCCCCCACGAATGGAATGCCTGCATTAAAAACCTTGTTTAAAAAATGCCAAAATCCCTGATCTATTTGTTGGTGCAAGAACGGTTGTTCTGAAGCCACCCTACACTTTTATAGCTTTTAGTAAAAATTGAAAGTATGCCATGGGAGATTCATGGGTACTGATGCTTGGCTGACTCGAGAAGTGAGTGCACTATAAGGGGGAGCCTGTGTGGTCAAGCATCTAACCATTCACTAAAAGTAAGCTTAGATGGACTGGTCCAAGTGGGGACTCAACAAATATAGTCTTTCATAGCCATATGTAGGGTTGTGCATGTTCTTGGAAACAAAATGATTTTATTTTTCGTAAACATTGGGAAAACAAACATTCAACATGAGCATCAAATTTCAAACCCTTTAGGAAGCAAATAAAATTGAAAAAATACAAGTGTTATTGCTTGCCCTAGGGATTCTATCCTTAGAGGTTTCAAAAAATTTGGATTTACATCTCGATTTGCTTACTAAAGTCAACAATAGGTAACTTTTTCCTTGATTTCATTGAAGTTCCACACAATATACTTTGTGGAATGATAAGAAGTTAAGACATTAGACATCTAGCTCAAAGACCTAATCAATATTTGTTTGTGGTAAAAAGAACTCACTAAACAAAGCTAAGAACAATTGAACCCCAAACATGTGTCTCAAATGATTTCAGACAAGATCACAATATGGAAACCAAAGTCAAAAGATCTTAGTCCAAATGATCATCAACAGTGTTTCTCAACGCTCTACGAATTCAGACAACAATTACTTTTTAAATTTTACACAAAATCCTCAAGAAACAATCCCAATTTGTACTCATTCTATTATTATCAAAATCCAAATATTTTTCGGGAATTTGAACACCTTGTCTAGAGTAAAGCATGCTCTTGAAAATAGAGATCTTGTAAACAAGAGTCTTTTTAGGTACAAATAGGATCAAAATCAATCTTCGTCCATCTTTCAAACATCAAACCAAAAATCATCTCACCAACAACTCTTGAAAATATTGAAATAATCCTTCATGCTAGACTTTTTGGAAAATTCATGAATATAAAAATCTTCAAACAAATCAAAAGCTTTGAATCAAAACATAAAAATAATCTTGTTTAGCTAGGTATATGTAGATGCATCCTTCTCCATATGATTAGTTGAATTATCATCAAAATCATATTGTTTGGTTAGGTGTTGGTAGATGCATCCTTCTCCCTACACTTAGTCAAATTATCATCTTGTGAGAAAATCTATCCTATAGATAACATCCAATATCTTGGGATCTATTTTTTCATTATCTAAAATCAAAACAATCCAGAAACAAGTCAAGGTTAAAATTAAATCCAAGAATCCCAAAATACAAGAGTCAAATCAAATAAAAATCCAAAATCCAAAAGTCCCAAAAGTCGAGCATTCCCCTCAAGTTCTTCTAAGAGTTTAATCATATGTATCATCCACCTTTCAACATTTCACTATCACACCTTTGATCCTTAATCATCCTAGATATTCTCTTTTGAGCCTCACTTTATTGTTCAAACAAGATTGCAACACAAGAAGAACATGTACACCAACAAAGAAACATCAACTTCAAGTCACCTAAGCCAAACCAATACTTAAATGAATCCCGTTGAATCAAGCAATCCTCTAACTAATTTTCCTTCGTCATCACAAAATCTGCAAGAGGAAGCTCAAGTTGAAGCTGAAAAGGGAAAGGCATCCACATCCATATCAGATTGCCTGGTTGCAAAAAGACCACAAAGTTTTGGTCAATGAACAGTGCCTAGTGAAGTTCAAGATTGAAAGCTATCATGATGAGGTACTATGTGATATCATCCCCATAGATGCATGTCACATGTTGTTGGGGAGGCTGTGGTAGTTTGATAGGCGAGTTGTACATGATGGCCATGCAAACATTTATTCCCTAATGAAGGATGGAGTCCGCCATAAGTTCAAACCCTTGAAAAAGGATGAAGAAAAGGTATGCAGTAGTGCTAGAATTTGTTTTGTTGATGGAAGGAAATTTTTAGAAGGGATGAAGCATGAGTGTATGTGTTATGCATTGATTCCTAGAATGGATAAGGAAGATAGTGAGAAGGTTCCAGTAGAAGTTTCTAGACTATTGGATGAGTTTTAGGAGATTATTTTTGATAACGTACCTGAGGGTTTACCACCAATGAGGAAGATAAGTCATCAGTTTGAAATGATCCTTGGAGCCAGTTTTGCCAAATAAGGCAACTCACAGACAAGTTTAGGAGTTTTTGAGAAAGGGTTTAATTCGAGAGAGTCTCAGCCCATGTGTAGTACCTACAGTACTAGCACTAAAGAAGGATGGGGAGTGGAGGATGTGTACAGACTCCTGGGCCATAAATAAGATAACAATCAGGTATAGATTTCCCCTGCCAAGGATGGATGACCTAATGGACTATTTGAGTGGAGCTCAGTACTTCACAAAGATAGATATGAAAAGTGGATATCACCATATCCGGATTCAAGAGGGTGATGAGTGGATTACTTCCTTCAAGACCAAGGAGGGCTTGTACGAGTGGTTAGTCATGCCCTTTTGGCTAACCAATGCACCAAGCACATTCATGTGGCTCATGAACGAGGCACTAAAAGAGTTTCTGGGAAGTTTTGTTATTGTATATCTAGATGATATTTTTATTTTTAGTAAGACTTTGGATGAGCATTTAATGTGTATTCATAGATCTTTTGAGAAGTTGAGAGAAGAGAAATTTTTGATTAATCTGAAGAAGTGTAGTTTTGTGAAGGAGCACACTTGGGGTTTGTTGTCTCGGAAGAAGGTCTCAAGATGGACCCAAAGAAGGTGAAGTCTATTCTAGAATGGCCTACCCCAAGAACTGCTACTGAGGTGAGATCTTTCCGTGGTTTGGCTAGTTTATATAGAAATTTTATTAGAAACTTCAGTAGTATTTGTGCACCCCTGATTGAAACAATGAGAGGGGATAGAAAAGAGTTCAAGTGGAGCACTAGAGCAACAAAGAGTTTTGATATGTTGAAGTAGAAGGTGACAAAGCAACTAGTTTTAGCCCTCCTAGATTTCAATAAGGTGTTTTAGGTGGATTGTGATTCCAATGGTTGTGCCATTGGAGCATTGTTGAGCCAAGAAGGTAAGCCCATTGCCTATTTTAGTGAAAAGTTAAATGATGCAAAGAGAAAGTACTTTGTATATGATCAGGAATTTTATGCAATAGTTCAAGAATTAAAGAAATGGAGACATTATTTGTTGCCAAAGGAATTTGTTCTGTTTACTGATCATCAAGCTTTACAGTATTTGAATAGTCAAGCAAAATTAAATAAGAGGGATATGAAATGGGTAGAATTTTTTCAAAGCTATACCTTTGTTTTAAAGCATAGGAGTGGGAAGTCGAATAGGGTTGGAGATGCCTTAAGTAGGAGGCAACAATTGTTGACAGAGATGCAGATTGAAGTGGTTGGGTTCAATGAACTCAAGGCATTATACCCTGAAGATCCTGATTTTGTAGGGGCTTGGAAAGCTTGTAAGGACCCTATTACAGTTGACAGAATGAAGTGGTTGGATTTCATAATCCAGGATAACATGTTGTTTAAGGGAAGCCAATTGTGTATTTCGAGGAGTTCCATGAGGGAGAACCTGATAAAGGAGAAGCATAGTGGAGGAATGGTAGGACATTTTGGTTGGGATAAGACCATCGCCATTATCAGTGAGCATTATTATTGGCCTTACTTATCACAAGATGTGAAGAAGTTTGTGTAGAGTTGCAGGGTATGTTAGATGGCTAAAGGAATGAGCTAGAATACTGGGTTGTATCAGCCCTTACCTGTACTAGAGAGGCTATGGGATGATATAAGTATGGAATTTGTTCTTGGCTTGCCAAGGACACAGAGAGGGAATGATTCAATATTTGTGGTACAGTTGACAAGTTTCCAAAGATGGCACATTTCATCCCATGCCAGAAGACCCATGATGCAGTCCACATTGTTGAATTGTTCTTCAGAGAGGTGGTGAGGCTACATGGTATGCCAAAGAGTATAGTCTTAGATCATGACACAAAATTTGTTGGATACTTTTGGAGGACCTTGTGAAAGAAGTTGAAAATAGAGTTGAAGTTTAGTTCAACACACCATCCATAGACTGATGGGTAGACTAAGGTTGTGAGAAGAAGTCTAGGTAACCTATTGAGATGCTTGGTAAGAGATAAAACCAAGGGTTGGGACCTGATCTTACCCCAGGCAGAATTTTCTTACAAAAATTTTGTCAACCCAAGCACATGAAGATCACCATTCCAAATTGTGTATGGAGGCAGTCCCAAAATTGCTCTAGAACTAAGAAAGATGGACCAAGAGAAGAATACAAGTTCCGAAGCTAAAGACTTTGTAGAGCACATCAAGAATATACATGAGAAGGTAAGAGAACATATTAACAAGATGAATATGTAGTATAAGGCTAAGGCAAATCAAAAGAGGAGGTATAAGGAGTTTCAGATTAGTGACAAAGTGATGGTCAATTTGAGGAAAGAAAGGTTTCTAGTGGTAACTTATAACAAATTGAAGATGAAGAAGTTCAGTCCTTGTAAAATTTTGAAGAGGCGTGATTCAGGGAACACATATGAGGTAGAGTTGTCTGATGGAGTCAACATTTCTCTTGTGTTCAATATTTTAGATTTGATAGAGTATCATAAAGGTGGCACAGAGGAAGTACCAACAATGGAACAGTGTGGCATTCCAACACCTACTTCAGAGAAGGAGGAGATTGAATAAATCTTGGATAGCCATGTGGGAAGGAGTACCAGAAACGGGCAGTATGAAGAATATCTATTGAAGTGGAGAGGAATGCCTATGGAAGATTCATCCTGGTTGTCTAAGTCAAAGGTTGACCGTTTTCATTTTCCTCAACCATTTGAGACATGGCAGGGTCACTTCTCAAATTACCCTGGGTGTTTGATGTAGGAGCATCCAGTGGTGTGAGGGAAATCTTGCATCACCCAAAAATATGCATTCCATTTATGTTGCTTTTGTTAGTTTTTTGTAGGTTTTTTTGCATTTCTGGATACCCTTTTCATCTAATAATATTTCCCAACTTTCAGAACTACTTTTTTGCTTTTTCTGCTCAACTGTTATTTTTAGCAGGTGTGAATTTGAAGGCGTGGGAAGAAAAAAATTTATGGGAAGGTACAAGAAAAAAATAAGCACTTTGATGAAAGAATTAGGTCAAGATCATTCATGGTTTGAATGTTATACAAGTTTTAGTTTCTTCTTTTTGCCCTGAAAAACCTTTTGAGTCTAGTCTGAGGCACTAAACGGTCTCGTACGGGCCTAAAAATTGTCAAAACTAGTAGAGCTAGTTCTTATCGCGTTCTTCATTTTGATACCTTTCCAATGGTTCAAATCGTTCAAAAAACGGAGTCCCAGATAAAAAGTTATGGCTTCTAGAAGTTGGTCATTTTTTGGAAAATTGCCAATTTTCGAATTAGAACTCAATTTTGGAATTTCAAATTGTTTTTTTTGGCGCCAAACCTCCAAAACTCATAACTGGAATGTTGTTTTTGGCTCCAAACAGAAAAAGGGGCTATTTATGGGCTATTTTCTGATTTTTGGGTAGTTTTTTGGGAAAAAGAGTTCGCATGTTGTGAAAGGGGAATTTCTGTAGTTTTCTATAATTTGCATGTATTACAGAGCTCAAGGATTTGAGATCCTTTGCATGTAAGATTTTTCTTTCTGAACAATAATAAAATTTCTCTGGTGGTTTGCATCATTTTCCGTGTCTCGGGTTTGCTCCCTCGTCACATAATAACTATTTTTTTTGTGTTGTTTTAAAGTTTATTTGACACTTCTGACTGTGCATGCGGTAAAGAACCAACCAATATTTTTCCATTCACTACTCATGGAGGTTAGTTAAATTTTTACTTTCTTACCATCAAATATTTTAGACAGATAAAAGAAAATTAAGGAAAAAGATACTCAAATAATAATGCTTAGCTTTCCACGCCCAACAATACTCCAACTTCATATCTTCAATAGAGTTTCTCCAACATCTTTTGTTCTACTTGCACAGACTCGTTTCCATGAACCAACATTTATCTTAGATTCAAATGAAACTGAAGAACCAAAACTCATTCACCCACATGGAAAAGTTGTGGATATAGACATAATTCACGATGTTGAGGAAATGGAGTAGAATGGTTGTTAGCATAATGGTTGTACATACAACAATCTATTGTTTGGCCTCTTCAAATATTGAAACTTACATCATGCTTTGAAGCTTTTTGAACTGTTGAAATAAAAACTTGAATACCCACATGGGAACACCAAACTTAAAGATATGATTCAGGCTCTTTTGGAAGTGACAAGCATATCTAAAGCGATGGAAATATATGATAGGCTGGTCAGTTTTAAATTTATGCTTGATTATTCCACCCATAATGCTGCCGTAAAGGTATTTGCAAAGGGAACAAATTTGAGGAAGCGCTATATTTCCTAAATCACATGGCATAGAAAACTCGCTTCTTTCCAAATGCTATAACTTTCAATAACATGCTAAGTGAATCTAGCAAGGCTAGAAATTTGGGTTAGGTTGAAGAGATATTGGAGTAAATGATAGAGAATAGTTGTACACCTGATAATGTCACACTTGAATTTCTAGTTAGATCATTTTATAATGTTGGAAAAAAGGACATTGGACAAGATGTCTTCAAAGGAAATGGTTACCAATGTAGATACTCTAGATATGACCACTTTCAATTTTTTAATCTATCATATTTGTAAGATTAGGAATATTGGCAAAGCATATGAATTCATTAAGCAGTAAAAAATATCATATTGGAGGTTGGTGGCATCAAAAGTTGGAGGATTTATATCATCTCAAGTCACCTTATCACTTTGAGATGGTGGTTTGCATGAGAAGCATATATTTTTGCTTTCTTTTTTATGCTGATGGATTTGAAGAATGCATATATTGCAGTGTTTTCCTTTTGAAGATAGGTAAGGGGTTTGGAGGACTCAATATGGATTGTTGTCTAAAGAGTTCACAATATTTTGATTGAGAATTATACCTTTATGAGGGTCGTGAGACAACTTGATGGAGCTCAATAAGGGTACCTTGGTATGGATTGTTGTCTAATAATTTGAGAATCTATGATTGGGAGTTTAGGGAGATGGAAGTATAAGAACTCAAGAATCCAACTCAGAGCTACACCCTTATGAGGGTTATGAGGCAACTTGATAGAGTTCCACCTAATTCAAGATTTAGTTTTTCAAAGAAAATTTTTTTCAAGGATGTGTAATTTTTTTGGGTAATCAACATGTTTTATTGTGTTGAATGTAAACCTTAAGGAGTTGTAAGGAGTGGGGGGAGTCGGGGGTGGGGTGCAAACAGGGTGAAATTCGATGTACATTTACAAGAACAATATAATAAGGGGAGAATGGTAGTAGAAATTATTACATTGTCTACTATAGGTGGATAATATAGCTACAAAATCATTACAACTATGTGGTTATTACAACTACATACTATATTTCTCCTCTATTTTAAATTTATTCACTATTCATCTATTAATAGTCATTTTATGAATAAAATGGTATCATACATCTACATTCTTACCCGCATGCGATAGATAGGATTCTTGGCCAAACAAATTATACTCTAGCTATCAAAACTAATATAAATTATCCTCCAATGAAAACCAATACCTATACACAACCTTTGTAACCAAAATGACTCCTTAGATACATGGGTAGTAACCACATACTCTACTTTTGTAGTGGATAAAGAAATTGTAGGGCTACCTTTACTCATCCAACTTACTACTTCTCCAAACAAGGTAAACACATACCCACTAGTCGACCTTTGATTGTCCAAGTCACTTGTTCGATATCCATCAACATTACCTTGTATTTCTAATGTTTTAACTACACTATTAGTACTAGAATAAAATAAATAATAGAAGTATTGTGTAAATATATTAACACTCTTCTCACATAATTTGAAAATTCTCTACATGGGTTAGACATAAACTTGCTCAAAACTCCCATTTCTTGGGAAATATTTTTCTTGGTGTAAGCAATTGTGCATACATTAAACATCCTAAAACACTATATCATATGGCACATTGCACATATCCTCAAAATCATCTTCACTCTTGGGACACATATCTAATAAAATCTTAGTACCAACTAGTAAATAAATTCTAACCAATTTATGACCTTACATGCTAAATAAATTCAAAATAGTATTAGCATACTTACTCTATGATAACCAAATTTTATGTTTATCTAATTTTTTATAATTTCCATTCCCAATATGTACCTTGTCCCCCCCTATATTTCATCTAAAATAAACCTTAAAGTTAAGGATTTAACTCACTAATCATACCCATATTATTACAAAGTAATATATAATCCACATACAAGTCAAAAAGAGTATATGATCATCAATACATCTAATATAAATATAGTGATCTTCTTCACTTCTTACAAAACCCAAACTTTAAAATGAATGAATCAAAAAATATATACCATATTTGAGATGGTTACATTAAATCATAAAAATATTGAATTAACCTACAAACCATGTGCTCTTTCTCTTTTACCTCAAAACCTTGTTGATGTTGCATATAAATTTCCTCTTCCAAGTTTTCATGTAAAATATAGCTTTAAAATCCAATCACTCAATTTAAAAATCATTAGCAATAGCTAGGGATAAAAGACATATAATTGAGGATGACTTAGTAATAAGAGATAATATTTCACCAAAATCAACTCCTCTCTAGAAGTATCCTTTGGCAACTAATCTAGCCCTATACCTTTTCAATGAACCATTTTCTCAAAAATTCTTCTTAAAGATCCATCTACAACTAATGACCTTCCTTCCTTTACAAAAATGTGAAAGATCCCAAGTATTACAACACTCTCAAGCCATCATCTCCTCTTGCATGACTTGTATCCAAGACACTATAATTTTCAATAATAACTTCCCTATATGATCTAGATCCATCATCAATACTCAATAAAGAAAATATACAACAAGAATATGGAAAGGCTATACTTATGAACTGGAATTCTTTTGTCTTGTCTATATCTTCTAAGAATAGGAGTGAGATACTTTTTATTGAAGTTTGTTTTCTCAACTTCTTTATTATCTTCTCTAACCTCTTTAGTTTTCTTAAAATATTCATATGAACCCTATTCTTCTTCCACTCATCCCCAAATCCATCTCTTTTTTATTTTCTTGAGGTGCATCTTCCCACTTAGTCTCAAAGTGCACACTCTTTTAACTTTCTTTGTATCTTGGATGTTTTGAATAAGAAATAGTTCTAAGTTCCCTAAAAATTACAACTCTAGAATATATAAATTTCTTGCTTAGAGGATTCCATACCTTATAACCTTTAACATTCTTACCATATCCAATGAAAATACACCTTTTAGGTTATGGATCTAAATTATATCACTTTTTCTTTAGGCACATGAAAATAGGCATCACAACCAAAAAATCTAAAATGTGAAACATGAGATTTCTTACCTATCCACACTTCATAACGTGTTGAATCAAGAACCTTACAAGGAGATTTGTTTAACAAGTAACAAGTGGTAATCATAGCTTCTACCCAAAATCATTTATCTAATTGTGAGCCACTTAACATACTTCTAACTCTTATTATAATTGTCTAGTTCATTATTTTTACCACCCCATTTTAGTTAGGAGTGTACATAGTAATATTCTATCTAAAAGTACCTACAAGCTTACAAAACTCACCAAATTCTTTAGAACACTACTTCCCTCCTTTGTTTAATCTCAACACCTTTACCTTACAATCTAATTAATTTTCAACTAAGACTTTAAATTTCTTAAACCTAGGGAAAACTTTAGATTTATATCTCAAAATAAATTTAACTAAATCTTAAAACATCATAAATGGTGGAAATAAAATATCTAAATTTTCTAATAGGTTTAATATCTACATGTAAAGTATGTCTCAATGAATAATCTCTAACTTAATATTATCTTTACTATTATCTAATGGAAAATATGCTTTTCTTTGTTTACCAACACATAATGCTCACAAAACTCATAATTCTCATAAGAATAAGAGAAACCATGTAACAATTTCTTATTTAAGATGGTTGTTAAAATAGTCTCACTTATATGGTCCAATATATAATGCCACAATATACATATATTTTCTATTTTCGTAGTTACATTGATAGAGTAAACATAAAGGTGGTATTTAGTCTAAATATTACTTGTATTTCCAAATCATTCAACTTAGATACAAAAATTAAATTTCTAGATAATCAAGGAATACTTAAAATACCAATGAGGGTTTTTATCCTCCCATCATTGAAACATAAACATACCTTTCTCCATCCAATAGTGGGATATGAACTGTTGTACCCAAGTTATACTTCCCATCCATCATATTTTACACATGTAGAAAACCACCGTTTATGAGGAGTCATATAATAGGAAAATATTTAGAAATGCTATTACATGAAGAAATAAAAGCTCTTTATCACTTGAATAAAAGGAATTCTCTATGGTGGAATCTCAATTTTTTTTCTTTTTGTTTCTCTATTCCTTCTTCGCATGTCCCCTTTTACAATAGTTCTAATAGTTTACTCTCTTCTTTTTACCCTAACTTTTAGATCTACCTTTGGAATTTTCCTTAGGACCCTTTTGATCTCCAGTAGATCCTTTTTCCTTGGGCCTTCCCTTGACATGGAGGACATCATTTGAACTATCTGTAATGGTTTTCTTCCTCATTTTCTCTAACATAAAATGTTGTAACAACATTTTCCATCTTTGGAGTATCTAAAATTTTACAACTAAAAGAATCATGTTCTCTCATGACTTAAGAAATGAACATAGAATCATTAAAAACATTATCTTCTTCATCTATACTAAAATTAATAAAATCTATTTGATTCAAAATCAAATTAATTTTATTCAAATTCTCTACTATCAAATATCCTTCCTTAATTTCAAGGGGTAATACTTTTATTTTCAAATAAATTATTTACTAAACCAACTAACTATTTCCAAATATCGTAGGTTGTTTTCTCTTTAGAAAAAAATAGTAAGATAGAATCTGCAAAACAAATCTAGATGGTTTCTTGTGCTTTCTTATCCATCTTATCCCACTTACCTTGATTTATCTTTTTTGGTTTCTTTTCCTTTGTTTCTACCAAACAATAACCTCTCTCTTTAAGGAGATCCTCAATTTTTAATTTTAATAAATCATAACCACTTTGATTGAACTTCTCAATGCTCAAGTGAGGTGAGGATGCATCCATGGTTTCTATGCATATACTTGCAAATTATGATCAATCAAAACTCCCACTATAGCTCAAAAAAAATTCACACTTTCACCCAAGAAGAAAATTTGGCTAAGCTTTGATCTACCAAGTGTTGGAAATGAAATTGAATACTATATATGAAAATATGAATTCAACCATAAAATAATACTAACTAATATGTAAACAAATAGAGATTGTAAGAAATTAAATCAGCAATACTAAAAAAATATGGAACAAAAGATAAAATACATAACGCAAGGATTTTGTGGATTTAAAAATACTTCACCAAGAAGAGAGGCCCAAGTATCTATTATCTTCAAAATATATACTACATATAATCCCTCCTTTCTCCTCTTTAGTCTTCAATCCTTCAATACTTCTATAAACATTAATTTATTACTAACCAATTATCTTGTCTTACTATTACCTTAAGCCCTACTTATATAAAAAAATTATCCCCTACATGTGGCATCGAAATTTTTTATCAATTTCCAATGCCTCTCCTTGAGTAAACCAAATATTTAAGGCATAGGACAATGTAGGTTGCAACTATTTTACTCACCTACAAAAAGTTGGCACCTAGTTAGTTTGTAGTCAACATAGTGGTTATTGTTAATAATCACATGATGTTTTGATTTTAATAGTATCCACAGAAGGTGAAAAATAACCTCATAAAAAACTCATGGGAATTTGGGAACCCTAAACCACAATAACCTCCAAGATTCTCTTTTGGAGAATAGTAACCTACTACCAATAAAAATTATTTATTGATCACAAGTTAAAATTAGTTATCTATTCCCATTAAAAATTAATTACTATACTAGTATAACCATTATGGTAAAAAAATAATTATTTTTGATGGCAAATCCCTCATCCCTTATGAATGATTTACAAACAATATTAGGAGCAATTAAATACATATAATTTGTAAGGTTGATGAAACCTTACTCTTAACACTAACTAGTAGAAGAGATCAAGTTGATGTAAATATATTTAAATCAAGACCTCATCAATCATTTTCATGCAAAA
This sequence comes from Sequoia sempervirens, assembly GCA_007258455.2. NCBI lineage: Eukaryota > Viridiplantae > Streptophyta > Pinopsida > Cupressales > Cupressaceae > Sequoia > Sequoia sempervirens. The sequence goes on along the minus strand of VDFB02271358.1, from coordinate 618,639,441 downwards.
ATAAAGACTTACAACCTTAGTAATTAAATAATTTACAAGTAGGGCACAAGCCTAGAATCTCAATTTAAATCATAACCAAACCCTAATGTAATCCAAATTTAATAAATGTGTTAAAAATACATAAGATAGGGATGAATGAAAAAGGTGATGAATGATCTTGTTTCATCATCTCCTTAAATTTGATTATTTAAGTTGATGAAACAATAAGTACATAGAGATGGTGGTGAAAAGGGGGTAAAAAGTGGACACTTTTTATAAGTCCTTAGGACACATCTCAAAAACTGGGACGTGTTTTTTATATGAAAAACAAGTATGAAGACATCCCCAATTGCTAAAAATATCCTATCCTATCTCCAAGTATCTTCCATTTGGAAAACCCTACCTTGTAGGCATATCTCATAAAAATGACTCTAAAAAATAAAAAAAATGAAAAATACCCCTCCAAAGTGTCATGATTGTTTTGGATTTCAAAGCTATCATGAGGAATTTAAAACGAGCAATATAATTTGTAGGAAACTATGCAATGAAATTAACTATTTGCAAGCTATGACTAGTGACCAAGATTTACAATTCTTATATATGGATTTTCATGGAATTAAAATCATGCGAACTTATCAAGTTACTTGATATTAGGCTCAAAAATTTGTGATTAATGTAAAAAATATTCTAATTTCCATAAATTTTAAATGTTTAGAATTGTGCAAAGTTGTTTAAACTTTCAATATTTAAATATTTATTATTTTTAGTTATATATTTCATATTTTTATTTTTTTGCTTTTTATTTTATCAAACTATATATATTTTGGAAAATACATATTTATATATAGACATCTTCAAGTATTCATATTTTTCAAATGATGTACCATTATCAATACCTATATGACACTAGTACTACCTCTTGACAATTATTAAATGTAGTAATAAAATAGTTCTAAAATATAAATAAAATAATTCTTATGTAAGTAAAATAATTTAATATCTTTTTCATCTATTTACTAATCCATTTGTATATTTATAGTAAATTTAAATAGATATTAACACTTAATATTTATATATATAATAAAAAATCATTAAATACATCTAATATCTAATTTATATTATAAATTTAGTATAGAAACCTTAGGCTATAAGCTTTTTTCCTTTCGTAATCAATGAAACATACTAGTGGGCACAAAACCAACTAAAAGTGAAATAGCTTTGTATTTAATAACACATAAATCCATAATATTTTTCAATCAGAGATCACGGGTTCGTATCAGACCTCATTATTGTGTGCCTAAGAGTCCTGTCCAGCTTTTATATAAAGCGAACAATTGAAACTGTCAACGACGTCTTAAGGTAGAACGTTGTTTAATTGCTCCAACTAATTTCAACTTCACGAGTTGGAATCATGGCATTTCTTCTAGAATGTAATTAATACCACCGCCCAACAAAACACTACTAAATCTAGAGTCGAGTTTTTCAAAGTTTCTGGATTGAAAGCTGGCTTACGTTAAGTTTTTGCTACTTTCCAATATATCCAAATGAATTTGACATCTCCTTGCATTTATTTGTTACAATTCTTTGCGTGTTTGACCCTGACGTTGGAGTAGTTTGATGTCGCTATCATTTCTCTATATCTACGTTTTTAGTCTTCAGCTCATTAAAAAAATAGTTTAATATGGAAACTAATACAATCCTGGTTGCGACAGAGTCGGATAAGAACTTTATTGTCTCTCTACTTTATTGACTTTGCTATTTGACACATTTACGTAACGCAAAGTCGGGCTACAAAAATTTCAATTATATGTTAAGAAATGAGTTCCGCGTATTAGGTCATGGAAAATTGAAATAGTAATGAAAGCTTACGTGTTGCATGTAAAACTTTGTGAAGTTCAATCATAAGAGCCCGTCATTCCTCATTCCACGATACATAGATTTGCTTGATTAGATTTTTCTCCCGAGAAAAATGTCTTTGCGCATTTCTTGCCTGTATTACTTTGGGGTTATGTTCAGCTGTTGTATATGGCCAACTTACCCCAACATATTACAGCGCGTCATTTCCCAATCTGTTGTGGACTGTCAAGTCTGCAGTGAAACAGACCGTCGCCAACTTGAAACGGATGGGGGCATCACTTCTGCATCTTCACTTCCATGACTGTTTTGTTAATGCAATAATTTCCAGCTCTTTGTTATGGGCATATATGGTTTTTATACGGTATACCTTGTTATCTGAACTATGTAAAATTTAGTCAATTTGAGAGGTACAAGTAAGATATTTGTCTAGAGGTTTGTCTCTATAAACATCTCGAGAGCGAAAGCTTTATTAAGATTGTATTCAAAGGTTTGATATATTTGATCATAGATTTGGATTGTAAATATTTTAAGTGTATTTAAGATGGGCAGTTTAAGATATTTTCTGGAGACAAAGATTTTGACACCCTAATCCTTGCTAGCACTTCTAGAAATTTTCACCTAAAAGGAGAAAGAAGGGCCAAAATGGGCAATTGTCACATTCAAAACTAATGCAAGAGTAGATGAAATATGAATGGAGTATGCCAACAAAATGATCTAAATGTAATACACTAAAAAATTAAATGAGTTACGAATGCAAAACTTAAGAAATGTAACTTTTTTGAAAACACATTGTGTAATGCAAAAACACCTAGAAATGAAAGTAAACTCCGACATAATTAGATGAAACTGAAGAGGTGCACCTGTAAACTTGATGGAGACTAGAAATGACATCTGGAATGCTGTTGATACTGAAAATTTGGCCTACTAGGTCTCATTCGCCATTTTGGGCGAATTAGTCCTAGATCTAGGAAATTCTTTCGGAGCCCGTTTCAAACAAATGGGTATCCAAAACTGCAAAAAACATGTTTCAAGCCTAGTAGTGGGACTCATTCACCATCCATGAAGAATCATCCCACTTTTGAATTTCTAAAAATTCAAAGGTGCAAACTGAAGCCCTCGGTTTGCTCTTCGATTCCTCATAGGTGTCCCTCTCTGAAAGTCTGATTTTTGGCACTGAAAGTGACTTTTAGCTGATATTTTGACTTGGTCAATAAGGAGGTGTCTTCAAAAAATTTTCAATTTGATCTTTAATGATTTACAAGTCTTCAAGATGCCTAAATATGCAAACACACAAGGCAAAAGAGAGAAAAATGGTAAATGTTGGGGCATGGGGGTTTGCCTTGGTCAAACCCATTTTAAGGTAATTAAACCAAAATGAAGAAAGAATGTAATGAAGTATGCAATAATGGAATTAATACCTTGCCATGATGATTGATCTTGAATGTCCACAGAAAAACATGAAGTATCTACCCTTGAATGTCTTAGGAAGCTATCTTGATGACTTGTAATGATGAAACCCTAACTTGCTTGGCTTGATCTAGAAAATAGATGATGAATGTGATTGTAAAATGAGTTAAGAGAGATGTATATAGAAATTAGGAGGTTCGAGACTTATATATTTATAAAGAAATTCTGCTTATTTTTCTACCGTTGGCAATTGGATCCCTGAGCTGACATGGAAAAAATAAAACTTAAAATCCAACTTTTCTAGGTCAAAACTCAAAAATGACCAAAATGGGACGAATTCACCACCTTGGGAAAATCAATCCCACCTGGTAGGGACTCATTCACTACAGATGGTGAATTAGTCCTAGAGGTGCCCATTTTCCAGCTGGGTTGTTGGGAGATAAGAAAATTGGGTTTATATGATGATACATTTGGGTATTTCATCTGCAATGTACTTTTCGGGATGCACAACCTTGGGGTGGGACCTTTGTGTAATGTGGTGTTGATGTAAGGTCAGTGGAACTGGGACACAAATTCAATGTGAAAGTGTGTGTACCTTTTACAACGCACTAAAATAAGGGTCAGCAACCTAGAAGGCACAACATCCAATATATATGAATGTGTGGGATACATTGTTATCAGTAAATTAGAGTTAAGTTTGGTTTTCAAGCCTTCTAGATTGATGTAATAATGTAATTAAATATATTTATAATGTTGAATTAAGGAAAAATGAGTTTATTAAGTCTAGAAAAGCATGAAAGTCTTTTACAACACTTTACAACACCTTTACAAGACATCGTTCAATGCATTTGAAAGGGTCCAAGACCTAGTGTGTATGTGAAAAACACCTCACAACACCAAATCAAGGCCTTATTAAGTCCAATTTATCATCCATTATTCCCAAATCAAGCAAGAAAAAAGGGATACATTTTTCATGTACACATTTTCTAACTTTTTAATAAATTAAAAACTTAGACTAATTATATATATATATATTAAATAAATTTTAAAAATTATTCTTTTAATCTTAAACTTCACGACAAAATTTATGAACCATCTATAGTGTAGTAAAATGCATACCCTTGCATTTTCACACTTGTTTGGGCTCACCTTGCTTTATTTATGCTTCTTTATGGCTTAATTGGTCTTATTTTGGGTCCATAAGCCCTATGAATTATATCTTTTTTTAGTTAATCCTGACATTCTCCAATGCATAAATGATAATTTAATGACTCCATCTACGTGTTCCTAATTTTTGGGTCAGGACTAAAATGCCACCTAGGGCATCTTTATCCCCCAAAGGTCTCGGGACCCTTATTTTGAGGTATCTTAATTGGGCCCCTTTTTGGTGTTTGTGCCCCAAGTTTCATGGCTTGGAACTAAGATGCCACCTAGGGAATCTTAGGTGGCATCTTAGTCCTCCTTGAGTAATTTTTGAGATTTAATTTCAAATTATAGTGGGATTTAGCCTCCTTTATTTAATGAATTCATATTTCATCTTGGTATGGTGTAATTTTGGGATATTAAGCATAGATAAGTATAAATACAAGGTTCGTTCATTCATTTTAATGCAAGTCTTTTGTGAGAGCATTCATAATATCAAATTGAGTTCACAAGAGCATTGAAGAGAAGATTTGTCAAGCATTTGGAGATATTCTCAAAATTCAAGCATCATATCAAAGAGGTTCTTGCATCATGTGTGTTGGTGTACTAACATTTGTGATGTAGGGTTTTGATTCAAGCAAGCAATTCAAGTCCATATCTTTCAAGAGCATTCTTTTCGTTCAAGATCCATATCCATTATAGCCATTGCATACAAATTTGTAGACTTTATAAAGGTTTGGTGAGTTGTAGCATTTCATGTTGTTCATTCACCATTTCCTTCATTATTTCTATTTCATTTCAAGGTTTAATTACCAACAAGGGGTTTGTCTTGACCAAGAAAAACCCCCATTCAGTAACAAAAAACAAGTGTTTCCCCATCTTGCATATTTGTGACTGTAGATCTAGGTGGAAGTCTTGAAGATCATTTGGAGTGCAAAGTTATAAAAGTTGCAAAGTTGCATTACAAATTTGTCATCTTCATGGAAACTCACCTACAGGTTGAATTCGAAAGTTTCAGAACACGAGATCAAAAATGAAGTAAGTGCAGACTTGGGGCTCATGATCACATTCAAAGTTTTTAGAAATTTAGAACGGGACTAATGCGCCACCTTGGGTGTCTTATTCCTCCTAAGCATATTTTTCAGAGATTCCTTCAGATTTGGTTCTGACATCTGAAGACTCACCTACACTAAAAATCAACAACATGACTAATACACCATCCTAGGCATCTTAGTCCTCCATAGCACTTTTTGGTAGCCTCTTTACATTTCAAGAATCCTCACAACATCTCCATAATTCACAAGTGCACATTTCCAATTTTATAATTTTCTATTGCATTTTGTTTATCTTTCTAGGTCATTTAGTATTCATTTGTATATCACATTGTGTTTTCAAGTTTATACTTGGTGGTGAACCCCTTTAAAGCTAAGAGAACCCCCTCGTAGGTCCTCCTCATTGTTAATTGACTCACCTTGTGAGGTTGATAGTCAATCCAATTAGGGCTCCTAGGATATTATTGAATGATAATAGGAGAATAGTGGTGTTCTATGACCTAGGTTATAAAGCACCCATTTTTCTATTGTTCATTTTGGTAAACCCAACCTTTTTGAGCATTCATATAATTTGGAGTCCATAAAGGCCCTAGATCTAGGTTGCATTCATTCTTACATTGCATCTTGCATTAGTGAAAGCGCATCTAGGGTTTCTCATATTTAGTGAAAGTGCATCTAGAGTTTCTCATATTTGCATTAGTAAAAGTGCATATAGGTTGTATTTTTTCTTTCTTACATCATTTTATCTCATTTAAAAACTGAAAATTGCATTGTTCATCATCCTAATTGAATTTAGGAACATTATTATTGCATTCAAATTTGAAAAAAAATTGCATTCACTTTTGCATCCAATTATTTGTTAGTAGTTAGTTTTTCTTGCCTTCATTTGCATAATTTTTTGTTTGCAAACATTAGGTCCCTGGGTAGGCAACCTGGGAACACTATTATCAACCCAAAATTGTCTTATTTTCTATATAAAACCCTTCAAATTTCATCAAGGGGACTAGGATGCCCTCCCCGGTGTCTTAGTCCCTATGGAATTTCAAATTTCAATTTTTAGGATTTAAATCAACATTTTTGTGCTTCTATTTGCTGGCATTGGTTATCTGTTTTAGTGGATTGACTTTCCATTTCATTTATTTTACTAAATATAGCTTAAAGTGCTTCATTTAATGCATTTCTCAATTCCAAATTCGCATTTACAACATTTCATATTTCAGGTTGTTGCATAGTGTAATTAGAAAATTACCATGTTTGCAATCTGAAAATTGCATTTTCTTTAATTTTCCATGATAACATGTTTTCTTTCAAGAGATGTGGATTTGATATGGTTAAAAATGGATTGTATAAGTGCAACATCCCCTCTTATGAGTTCAATTTAGATTACAACAATGAGGTCATTAAGAAACATGTTAGTCATTAAACCATTGACACAATCCTTAATATTACATTTCCCATTGGTGAGGATGATAATGTAGACAATCATAACAATCATACTTTTTCTTCTCTTGATACCTCTCCTCTTAGTGATGAAGGTATCTTGGTGAAAGAAGATACAAGCATTGAAAATATTGATTGTCCCTATCCTCCTCCCCCTTTAGAAGATATTAGAAAACAAGTAGATTAGATAATAGAAATATTTCTAAACATCACCTTTACTAGTCTCCATTCATCCCTTGCTTGTGACGATGTTTTAGCGAAATAAGATGATATCATAGATAACCAAAATTTTCCTTCTCCTAATATCCCCCCTCAATAGAAAGAGGATAGGTTGGTATTAGAAGATGCACCTATCAAGTGTCATGAGAATCTTGCCCCTCCCTTACCTAATGCTCCTACCATTTGGGAATATATATTTAGTAAGCATGAAAATCATAGTTTTAATTCTCTTGATGCCTCCCCTACTTGTGATGAAGCTACTTTACAAAATCTAACCATAGATGAACATATTACAAGCTATCGTACTAGGGTAGATGGTATAGCACAAGAGAATGAGGCCTTAGAGAAAAAGGACAATCAAATATAACCTTCTCCTAATATCCCCACTATTGATGAAAAAGAAAATTCAACCATTCATAACTCCCTTACATATGATGAAGTCATTTTAGAAGAACCAACCCTTGAATGTCAAGAAAATTTGGTTTGTAGTTCTCCTAAAAAATCTCCTACTGGTGAAGATATAATGGTGGAAGATGATGAAAACATTGAAAATAGTAATTCCTTACATAAAGTTGATGAAGTAACATTTGAATCCTCTTCACTAAGAGATCATGAAAATAATGAAAATAATTCTAAGGTTATGCACATTAGATACCCCTTGGAGTACTCTCCCGAGCCTAAAATTATCCTTTATCCACCCTCTCAAAAACCATAAGTTCAAAACAAACCTTCCCTTATCCTCAAACCACCTAAGAACAATGTTTTGTAGCAACCAAGTTACAATACCATTACTCATACATACAACACTAGGAACAATCTACAACTAAGAAAAAAACCTTCAACATCCCTCCCATTTCCTAATCCTATCTTGCTTAGTGCTCCTTGTTTTCCTTCGCAAAGTGGAAAGGAGTATGATCTTGTTGAAAACCTTAAGAATACTCTTGCAAAGATATCGCTATGGGACTTAATTCAGAATTCACCTAATTATCACACCATGCTTCAAACAACCTTACAAAAAGTTGTGGTTCCCTCTAGTGCAAACCCAAATGACATAGTAGCCATCATTCAAGGGATAAATGTTGACATTGTTTTCCAACAAAGTGAACTCCCTCATTTGGAAGTGCAAAAAAAATGTGATGCTTTCATGATAATAGCTGAATATAAAAGGATAGGCATAAATCAAACCCTTGGTGAAAATGGCTCAATGCTTAATTTGTGTAGTGTGATCCTTTTTGATAGGCTTGGCATGCATAAATAAAAAATTCAACCTGATTCTTTATCCATTAAAGGATTTGACAATGTAGGAAAACAAATGTGCAGTGTGATCACTATGCCTATTATATCTAGAAATGTCACATTAGAAACACCAATCCATGTTATTCCTCATGATATTTCATATAAATTTCTTTTAGAAAGATAGTGGACTCATGCAATGAATGGGGTTACTTCCACTCTTCATCGTAAAATTAAATACATCTACAA